>JAHDVE020003931.1:0-21885 GCA_022606495.2 Halesus radiatus
TTTTTGTGTGTTTTAATATTTTTATATTTCCGGTTGATTCTTAAAAATCTTCTTTACTAATTTCTATTTATCACACAAGTTACATTTTTATCAAAAGATTTTTTTTACGCATCTCTATTTATCACAAATTTCGTTATTCAAAACTTACCAATACGACCATTACGCCATCACAATACTATATATTTGTAGCAGTTACAAATTTCATTATCATAAATATATATTTTTATATTTATTGAGATACATAAAATATTTAAACACCGAATTTTATCGGCCTTTCTCCACCACTGCAATGTACTTCTAAGTTCACCTCACCACTTACCCGTTCGAAGTCACCAAAAGAGAACATTTTGAGAAAGCCTGTACAGATGTCCAGACCAGGTTCACTATGATTGAACTTGGGAAGGGCGAGACGCAAATGCAACCAATGGCGACATTTATATCCTTCGAGCCTTATCCTCAGGTCCTCGAACACATTATTCGACTGAATTTCCACTTCCACACCCGAGGCTTCCCCATCAGCAGGTCTAAAATTGAATATCCCTTCGAATTCTTTGAAGAGGCCAAAGGAGAAACTCAGTTCAAGTTCGTCTACTTTGAGTCTCACATCAAAGTAAAATATCTTGAAGATCGGCTGCCTGAGCTGCGCTAACTCGGCAAGAGGTACAAAGCCCACCTTTCAGTGAATTCTTTGGCCAATCGGATGGATGAGAAATTTCTGACTTATCGTCAGTATGATTTGAATGCCAATTCTTTTACTTAACAGATTGAGAAACTGACTGAGTAGTTGAAGAGATAAGGCTTCGAGGCAAAAAAGGTGATTAAATAAGTGGCGATCTACGACAGCAACGAAAAAGTGGACTACGGGTGGTTAGTTTGAACAAAATACATACAACATATGCACATAGTTATTTATTTCTAAAAAACTTGGGGTCATACTATTTTAATTCACACGTTTGCGATTATATTGGCAATATTTGTATTATATAAACATACTATACATTAATCTTCAGTTACAAAATTTAAATGGATCCATACAATACAATACAAATATTTCTTGTATATGTAAATGTTGACTGTTTCTCCCTTTGTTTTTCGCTGTACCATCACGATTTTATTTCTGGTTAAACTAAAATACCAGTGGCTAACTCCATGAAATACTCTCGACAAAATGTTTCCAAACCAAATATCGATGTTTAGCCCAGAAGGAGAGGGAGTATTAATAGAATTATAAAGTTTGGCGAACAATAAAATAACAAGCCAAAATGTTTCAAATATAATTTGATCCTATTTTCATTGTTTGTTTTTATAGTTTTATTCTTTTAATAAAAAAGTAGTTTTATTCGACCCCTAAGTTTAGTTTTCGCCTATTCACTGTTGGGAATCCGTTATAAAATTTGGCACCCATTATAGTAGACCAAAGGAAATAATGAAGAAGCGAGCTCATCTAAAGGCGATTTTGTATTGGGTGTTGCTTAAGGTCGGGGTTGGCGGAGTGGCGCCTCCAACGATCCTCCTCTAAATGAGCTCCAGAATAAAATTATGCTGTTCCGTCGGCAAGACGACCAAATTGTTGCTCTCAGAAGGTATACTAAATGCCTATCTCTTATCTTGAGTATTATCGTTTCTTTGGAGTTGTATTGGCTTAGCGTGTTTGAGAGTTGGTTTGGTCTTTGAAGAATCACATCCCATATGTAATTCGTCGAGATAATCAATGTTAATATTGTATGTTATATGTTTTTTCTTATTATTCACCGAAATTATTATTAAGATACTGACCAATGACTATACCTTTACATAAAAATTGTTCAATATCCTATAATTTTCACACCGCTGGCTCATTCGGATGGGTAATGAATACGATTCCGACTGCTCTTCAATCGCATATCCATGTCTTTAAAGCGACGGGCTTTCAATTACAAAAAATACCATCACCTTACAATTAGAGAGATCCATACATGCCAATATCTTCGCCCCAATTAACTGGGGTCTGTTTAATGCAATGACTTTATTATATAAAATACAAGAAATATTCAAGGTTTTTTCCTCCCTTTTTCAAGTTACGTTTCCAGAGTCTTGTTTGCTTCATCGGCCCATCGAATCAGGCGATCTGACTTTCGCTTATTATTTGGTTTCGATTCGTTATTCACATTCGCTTTCTTCGATGGCTCCTTTTGAGATTTCTGCTTATTTCTCCGATTGTTATGTGTGTTTGTCAACAACAATTCGAGATAGTCCTTCGGATCTGATAGTTCCTACCAATTCAAACTTGTCGGGCCTTTCCCCCTTCGAAACAGCTCGTTCTCCAATCCTGACAGCACCTCCATCTCTCCCTCCTCCTGCTTGATGCCACTATTTTCAGTGACTGCTTCAACAAAATCTAATGATTTGGCTGCAGTCCATCTGAATCTCTGCATCAAGTACCCGCATACAATATCCACTGCCAGACTATTTCTAATCGAATTTGCATAGAGTGCAATAATAGCCTCACCACCTCGTTGTGCTTGTTCGATAAGGTGGAGTGTTGGGAACAGCTTATCATACGTCATGAATAAATTTTGTTCGATGACAGTTATTTGGATGCCTGCATTACGAAGAGATTTGACGATGTGTTGGGGAGGAGTTGCTGAGGTCAGGATATGATTGATTTGGTATTTTTAGTATATTTCTAAATTCTGGTTATTTCACAATTTTGTACTTCAAGGTTGCAAGCAAGTCCAATATACACTCCATCTATTATTTAATGCACAGATTTTTCCATAATAAAGTCAAGTTTGCAAAAAATGCAACTAATTAATTTATTTTGTATGAATATGATTATGATTATTATAGTATAATAATTTTTTTATTTGAATGCATTAAAGAATTGATACTAAAATATGAAATATTTAAGAAAATAAATATTATAACTAAGAATTAGTAATGAAGATTTACCTACCTTATATATTTTTTTAAATTTTAATGAGTGTCCGATATTTTTTTAAAGTTCCTTTTATTAGTTATAACTTTTATAATTATAAACCTATATTTTTTTTATTGTAATTATACATATATATATAAATTATATGGATTTAGTAAACTTACAGCATGTGAGCAAGATGGCAGCAATAGGTCTTGCTGGCTATTTATGTTTTAAACATTTGACTGGCCCAAAAGCGATAGAAATAGAACTTCCAAAATAAGATTCGTTGCCTATTCATAAAATTTGCTTCACTGGCGGCCCGTGCGGCGGAAAGACTTCCACTCTGAAAGTAGTCAAAAAACACTTCGAAGACAAAGGATATCGTGTATTTTCCTGTCCTGAAATTGCCACTCTAACATCTGAAGGAGGAGGAATTGTTAACCCTCTAGAGATGCCCCCAGAGGCAATAATCGCCTTTGAATCAGAGCTTATCAAAACCCAAATTTTCATGGAGGACTACTTCATCCGCCTCGCAAAAATCACAAAAAAACCTGCCATCATTTTATTCGATCGAGGAGTTATGGATCCTTGTGCTTACGTTGATCAAGCACAGCTCTCTTAAATTCTGAAAGGAGAAGGATGGAATCTGCCTGAATTGAGAGATAAAAGGTATCAGATGATTGTATTCTTCGTGACAGCTGCTGATGGGGCAACCGAATTTTATACAAAAGCGAACAATGATGCCAGGAGCGAAGACGCAGCGCGTGCTATTGAGCTGGACCAAAAGACTCTCGATGTATGGTCAGGACATAATAACGTTGAGGTGCTGAATAATCCTCCTGGTCAGACCTTCCAACACAAAATTGAAAGATGCATCGAGGCAATTGAACATCTTATTGGAGATGCACATTCAGTCTGGATCAGGAAGGCTTTTCGCGTAAAAAATGGATCCCTTGCTCATGTTCCCGAAAATATACACCTGACACTTATGAATATCAAGGAGACTTACTTATTCTCCGAAATTCCGAATCTTGAGGAAAAGCTCGTCAGGAGGGGACAGTAAAAAAGTTATACCTACGCTCTTCGCAGAAGCGTCAAGCTGGAAGATGGAAAAAATACAAAGAACGAGCGACATCCTCTTACTGAAGAATAATATGAGAATTTCATTACATCAAAACCTGCATTGTGCCAACTCAAGTTCAAAAGGAACATCTTTTTCTACAAGAAACAGTAGCTATTTATTTATGCTTTATTCATTTTTAACTCTATTAAATATACATTCATATTGTAATGCTAGGCGATTCGAATTTGACGAGTATGGAACGAAAGAGGACAAAGTGAGCATCCTTCATTATATTGATCGGGAAGGGGCAGTGGTGAAAGAGATGCCTCCGTTCATTGAGGTTATTGAGGATGTGACAGGGAATCCCGAGTATTGTCCCGAAGCCTTGGCTGGCTTATGTGGAATTCAAAAAGTGAAAAAAACTAGACTATTTTTCTGAGCTCATAAATATATTTCTATCTATATAAAAGAAAATAACGGAAACCACGAAAAATAATTGTCTAATTTTCAACATTTTTTTTTTTGTATCTGATAAAATATTTATGAAGAAGAGAGAAGAAAACTCTATGAACTGAATATTTTAAATATAAATTTATTTCAGTAAAAAAAGCTAGAAACCATAAAAGGAGATCCTACAATACACATATTTTTTGAAGAAAAGTAAACTTTATCAAAGTATTCCATTTTTATTTTGATATAATAACTATGATATATCCTTGTAATACTAATGTTTGAATATACAGAAATACCAAAATATAAAATGAAATCCATAAAATGCATTCATTTACTTTTATCACTGATTGTATTTTTATATATTTGGTTTAAATTAAATGTAGAAATTTAAATTATAAGCATCTGGATTTTTTTAATAATCATCCTAAGATGCTGAGGACATCGGCCATCCAAGGTTGAACACTTTTTCCCATTACGAATGTAACGTGGCCCGAAACATAGACCTTGTAAAAGGCTTTTACCTCTTTGTTCAGTTCTGACCACATTTTGTCCACATCAGTGATATCGGCTAGCATATCAGAACTGCCCACGAACAACCTTATTGGAACGCGAGTATTACCTATAAATCATACATCATACAACATAGAAATATAAATGATAACAAATAATGTTGGTTTTACTTAAATTCCATGTCGGAGGTGTGGCCTGACCATAGTTTTTAATATTAATTGCATCACTTCCCCAATTGTAAGCTTGGAATTTTCCTGAGTTGAGAATTTGTACCCAATGATACATATTGGTCGAACTGGTTCCAGAGGGGTTGTGAGCGTTGAACACATCCATCCTTTCATAGTTATCGAGTGCCGGATCTGCATCACTGATATATTTTAATGGGTCAGTGCATATATGTTCGAATTATCCACAGAAAAGCTCACCGGCCTCAGTTTTGAACCAGCTGGGAGAAGGGAGAAATTAATAAATATGTCTAAACTTAAAATATTCAGCCACTCCACCTTTATCTATTAGAGTCAGTAATTTTGACTGCTGATGTTCGACGTAGGCTACAGGTCCAAAGGCGAAGTATTTTCCAATAAGAGTCTCAACTACAGGATTGTTTTTGCTGAGGGCTATGTGCATAATCAGGCTGCCCTGCGAGTGACCAATATAATGGACTTTAGTTCCTGTGAGCCCTGAAATGTATTTGAAAGCAGCCGGAAGGTCGAAGTCAGCCATATGCTGAAAGGTGAAGTCCCAAAATGAACTGTCTTTGTCAGGATTTAACATTGTGTGGTTTCGAGAGTGTTTATTTCCCCGCGAATTGCCGATCCATACGTCAAAACCTTTTTAGGCGAGAATCAGGCCGGGAGCCTCCACATCGTTAACAATCCAAGTGTCACTGGAGCTAAGTAGTCCGTGCTGAAGGTAGATAGGCGGGAGTCCGCTCCGGATGGTGGTGTTGACAGCCTGGATTCTGAAGAAATTGAGGATGTAACCATCCTCAGTGGTAATGTAGTGACTCTCGACAGGTATATGGAAATATTTGCAGTAATCAAGGAAGGGGAGTAAAGCTTCTGGGTGGAAGTTGCCTTGGACAACATTAATAAATAATAGAATGCAAAAGATGAGATTGAGGGAATAATTTCTCATTTCTTTTTCTATTTATATAACTCTCTTTTTTTATTTTTTATAATATAGCAAATAGGATTTATGATATCCTTTATTGTAATGACGTCAGCCCAATAAGTAAATATAATCTATTTAAGTGCCTATTTCTATGGTTCAAATAACCTTTGAAATTTATTTTATACTTTATTTTCCCTAGCCTGTTCATTCGAAAAAAATCGCCAACATTTTTCGTGATAAATGATATTAATAGGAAAAATATATAAAGTAGTTTGGATAGATAATTTTTTAATAAATATTATAGACTTTATCAAATCGTATAAGACAACATATATTTTTGAAGGAAGCATACAAGCGCATCATAATATTACTAATAACCCATGTCGGCAACCAGATCATATGATCATTAAATAAATTCATCAATATAGTTGGATGAGAAACACAACAAAGGGGACTAAGATGCGGAGTTGCCTGAGCCCCATTCTGCTAAGAGCAGCAGCATCCATGGAATGAAGGTACAGTAGAAATCCAGTCGATAAGGCAGTTCACAATAAGCAAAAAGTTCTTTGAAAAACCAGGAATCATTGGTATTTTCAGTCGTTCATACCGAATAAATTTAAATATCAGTTCGCTAGTTTGGTAAAATAAATTATTAAAGAAAATATATAGTAAAAGTATTACATTTTTTTACTTCTGAATCTATTAACTATTTATATTAGATTAAATTAGATATATAAGATCAAATGAAGGAAGTGGTCGATGATGAAAATGACAGAGAAAAAAATTCCGACTTTTAAAAAGTCATCAACAAAGCTATTGAAAAAAGAGCCTATCCTATTAAATTCAATGTGTTGATCGCGGGAGGCGCTGGACTTGGAAAAACTAGCTTTATCGATGCCTTTATCAATAGAAAGTTCGAGGCTGGCGCAGTTATCAGACAGCCAACAACGAGTATTACAACCCATGTTGGCGTGAGAAAATAAGCAGAGGTAAGCTTTGAGATCGCTCTGATTGATACCCCGGGATATGCATCACCTCACCATCTGGAATATAGCACTTTACTTGTGAATTAAATTAATCAGAGAGTAACCCCAATTTCTATTTCCTTGTTTGCCTATATATATTATCTATCTATATTTCTTTCAATAAAATATTATTATAATACTCCAATATGAAAAAAGATAGTTTGCCGAATACAAAACTGAAAGAGATCGTCGTCAGACTAAACAAGTCATTCTCGAATAAAATTAGGATACGTTTAAAGATGGTAGGATCCATTGCTGTTTATTTTTCCTCAGCGGTCCTCGCATCTCCCAGGAAGATTCAGATATCATGTCAGTCCTCCAAAATCATACTAGCGTGCTACCAGTCCTGGCTCGTGGAGACACCTACACTGAGGATGAAGTCAAAAGCTTTAAATAACTCATAGTCAAACAAAAAATATAGCGAAAACTTGAGTGGTTCGACTGTGATTTACATCTGAAAACCCACTACCCTAACAAAGTCGATGACTTACAAAAAGGACCTTTTGGTCCCGCCCCTCCGTTTGTGCTGGTTTCCAGCTTTTCAATTATCAAGAAAAACAATTAATAAATATACGGAAGAAAATATAAATGGGGAACATGCGAAATGTATAATCCTGAGCACTGCGATTTTATGTTACTGTACAACTTTTTACTGGTGTACTTCAGCAAGAAATTAATATAACTGGCGGAGTGGTATTTCAAGAAATACATTAAGTAAATGAAGTAGGAAAAAAGACATCATCAAAATTCTTAGAACTTATTGGCTTTGAAAAGAAATACTATCTTAGGAACCACTATTGCAATTACCGTCGCTGCTGCATTGGCATTCTTTGGACAATATTTAAAGAGAAAGCCGAATTGATTTTGGATTAGTTTATAGATTTTTTATGGAACAATTCTGTAAATATTTTAGTTTTTTTTTTTACTGCTTTTGTTGTATTTATATGAGTCATGATTTTTATTTAATCATTTTAAGGAAGTGGGAAAAATAAACTAGGAAATTACTATCTATGGCATATATTTTATTTTACGTAATGACATCATTATCATTACTATTTATTATATTTTTCTTTTGAGATATTAATTGAATTATTTATACTACTGATAGTTGTTTTAACATAGATAGTTATATAGATATAAATAGTTAGTATCCCACAAAACCTATGAAAAAATCAAGCGATGATGACGAAATAAAGACATCGATACCTCCATCCAACGTGGGAAGTGAATTTTATTTCTACATATTATTATAACGTGAGCAATAATTATTACTATTATTAATAAATGTATTTCGACAGTTTCTTTTGTTATTGTTAGCATAAGTTCATCGGTAAAAATTTGATAAAATATTAATTTGTGATGAATTCTAAATAATTGAATTGTACACTAATACCATATTGCTCTTTCCAAAATAAAATAAAAATATAGGATCGATCCTAGAAATCTATTTCATCTCCTCAACTCACTTTTCTTCGTGGTGATTCTAAATTAGTAACTAACCCCTTAAATTAGTTGTCTTGAGCCTTCTTGTCTGCAGATCTATTTTTTAAAGACGAATTTTCTCGAATTCTGTCTCATTAGTTTTCTTGTTTAAAATGTGCTTATTTTTAGATCTCATATATAATATATACATATTTTAAGGTATTTCAATCTATAATATAAATAATACATTATTATAATATACTTAACTTACAGGAGAATAACATATACATACAAAAAAAATGATAAAAAACTTCTTCTTTTCAGCCATCGAGGGTGTTAGGACCTTCAAAGGCATCGATATAGAAATTCCCAAAAAGCACATTAAGCTTCCCAGCCCAACCCCTGCCCCGCTTTTTAAATGTATAATACATAAAAAAAAACATTTAATAAAAAAACATTTTTCTGACTTGAATAAATTCTTGTATACAGCGTTGAAACAAGGCAGCAAGTATAATGTACTAAAATATGAAACCTTGAATCCCTACAAACTTTAAGATTTACTCGAAGGATCTAAAGAAACAATCATCAAACAATACTAAATCAAACATTAATAAATTAGTCCACCAAGGGTACCCTCAAAGAACATAAATTAGTGGATATCGCACATTCAGTACCAAGCGAATGCCGTCATTGAGGATACATACGTGATCAGCGCCTTGGAAGAGATTGACGGATATCTTATTGCGGTATTCGACGGCCATGGTGGTCCTTCATTGGTAACAAAAAAATATACAAATAGTTTAGATTTCATTAGCAGTTTCTAAGTATTCTGTTTTCAGAACTGTTTCCATTATTAATCAGCATGAATTGTCAATTAATATCAAAACATAGGAACCTACTTTTTGTTTTGTTTTTTAAACAGGATGGTGCTTCTTAAAACTTATTACTTTGTTTATTATTGATTCTTCTTAATTTTTTATATCTGATCTATCATATTTTTTAAACAATTGTTAAATTTTATTTATTTATTTTTTTATCATTTTTAGAGTCAATATTGCAAAGAAAAAATTGTTGAAAAGTTTGAAACTGCCCTGAGGAAAAATAGGAAAATCTTTATCGTGTAATCTAAAGAAAGCAATGGTACCCAGACTGAAGACCAAACTAGTAAATCTCAATTTGATCAGTGCATCGAAGAAAGCTTAAAGCAGTCATATGACGCAATTGAAGAGGAATACCTGATTGGAGTGAAGGCGAAGGTCAAGGCAGGGGACCACAGGGCAAAGAATGTGGGCACATGCGCGTTGACCATCGTAATTTGTAACAACAAGCTATATGTGGCGAATTCAGGAGATTCAAAGGCAATATTAAGCTCAGAAATATAGAATCAATCCTGCCAGGAACTCAACAAAAAGTTCAACACATCTTCCCCAGAGGAACAACAACGACTCAGAAAGAATTTTGCGGATAAAGACATATTAAAACCTCATCCCCAGGTGCCTGAAGCCCTCTACATCAAAGGACGCTTACAGCCCACGAGAACTATTGGAGACTATTTCCTCAAGATTAAAGAGTTAAATGTTAATCCAACGATTGCAGACTTCAACGGTCCATATGTATCACATGTGCCCGATGTCAGAATCTTCTCACTTTCAAACGAATATCGTTACTTGATAATAGGATCGGATGGGCTATGGGACGAGATTAATAACTAAGAGGCCAGATAAATAGTGAAAATGAGTCCAGTTGGGGAAAGCAAGGCTCAAGCCTTACTCGATAATTGTTTAGCGAATGTGGCTGGGAAATTGGAGTATAGCCTAGATGAACTTAAAGACATACCTGCTGGCGAGCGGAGAGGATATCACGATGATGTTACCATTGTGGTGATAGACATTCTAAATCTACTCGCCAACATTTAAGCTATGTGAAGCAAATTAATAAAAAATGATCTCTATCTATGTCTGTTTATATAAAAAATATAAAAACACATACCTTAAACATATTTTAAACAAAAATTCATCATTAAAACCGATATAAAAATGCTGATAAAATAGTAAGATTAGCAATTGTATTAAATTTTTTAATAAACTTATATCAAAAGTTTCGAAGTTGTACAATCCTGTGTGGCTCGCAACCATAACGACAAGTTGGGCACTATGGCTTCATTTATGTCCATTTTATTATGCAATTCCAACAAAATATATGTCCGCATGGGGTCGCTGACTTATCCGTGATCGGATCTGAACAAATCTCGCAGGCAACCTCTTCTTCGGCCTTACCCATATTGGGAAGGAGCTGGCTGTTTTCTGCTTGTCGTTGATGGATCGGGTTGTTTTTGAGGTCCCGATAGTTTTGGAAGACAGATATGAACATATAGCCCTCGATCAAAGTCTGGATCAGGATTTGAGCCAGCATTACCAGTCCTTATCGCCGGTAGTTGACAGTCGTTTTCTTGAAGTCAATCATATACACAAACTTGACCCGAGCTATCCTTTATACTAGATTAAAGTAGTCGCCCCTTAGCAAGAACACCATTGTCAAGAAATTATCCAGATAGCTGACGAGGTCATTAAAATCAGGAAGCCTAGAAATCACAAGCGAGCCCAATGAAGCATTGGGTTTGGCTTTGCATTAAGCGATGAGTGTTGTATAGCTATTTTTGAACATATGCTGTAGCAGTGCAAAGCCGAAGGTGTTGATGAGGAAGAGCAAAACCCTTCTTCTGTTTGTGAGTGTTTTTCCCTCGTACTTATAGTCTTCCTCGTTGAAGAAACTAACATAGGTGTATTCCTCGCCAAGGGTTTTTTTGACTTTGACGATCGTCAGATAATTATAGATGAGGTCATTGAGGAGTTTTGAGAGTTCCGCAAATTTTGAGAGCTGGAAACCACTTAAAGATGAAATCGAGTCGAGGGCAGTGTTAAGTTTGTTTGAGAGAAAGTTGCGGTAGGAGTTGTCGATGCTATGGAGTCTGAGCACTTCAGGCTGTTTGCTCGGAGGAGGGTTATCCATGTATATTAAATATAAAAATTTACAAAAAAAAGGGAGTTCTTAAAATAATTAATTATTTAAAACAAAAGATAAAATATAAAAAAATCAATCACTATATATCTAATTAATGTCTATGTTTTTAAAAAAATCGATATTTATTCTGATTATTATTAATATATTTATTAATAATTATAAATTTAATAAAATATATTAATTATAAAGTAATGGCCAAAGCAGTCGCAGGAGTCAAAAAAACTAAGGACGCTATTTCAAAGGCAGCCCAGCAGAAGAAAGGCGGCAGAAAGGTAAAAACATTATTATAGCTAGATCCAAACCCACTCTTTACTCTTCATTATACTCGTAGAAATGGACAAAAGGCAAAGTCAAAGAAAGATCTAACAATGCCGTCTTCATGGACAAGGCACAATATGAGAAGCTCCTTGTCGATATCCCCAAGGCCGGAAAGCTTCTTTCTGTGTCCACAGTCGTCGATAAGTTCAAGATCGGAGGCTCTATCGCTCGTGTCTTGTTCAGAGAGCTGCTGAGAACTGGTGCCATCAAGAACATGGAAAGCCACAGCAAGCAATGGCTGTGCACCACGACTGCCGCTCCCAAGAAAGTTGAGGAAGTCGCCAAGGCTGAGGAAAAGGGAGGCAAGAAGGGTGCCAAGAAGGATACCAAGGCTGCTGCTCCTGCAAAATGATTGTGTTGATGTACTTATTTTTAGTATATTTTACAATCGCTCTTATTTAACACCAATTCAACAATAATATCTACAAAATATTTTCATTAAATAAGAAATAATTAAAAATTAAAAAAATGAAGGGTCCCTTCTCTTAACAAAAAATATTTTATGCATTGCAAGATTAATAGTTCGATTCTTTTTAGAGAAATCATCATTTACGTTGTTTTTTTGTTGTCTATTCTTGACGTTTGACTACGATTAAGTATTATAAAAAAACAAAAATTTGATTAATGTGATCTTATTTTTAAATATGCATATATTTACGTATTTAATAATATTTGGATTTTTTCAATTATCTAAATTTGTCGATTAAATAAAGATTTATCACTTGTCATAAATAGCCCTCTCTATAATAACGTAAAGGCTAATCTCTATCATGTTTCGAAATTCCTTTCCAATTAACAAATTATTAAGAAAAAACCTTTTTTACTAATGTGTTGATTATATATATTCCTTTTTTTTCAAGAATACAAAAAATAATTAGGTATCAAAGTGTTTCAATCATTGGAAGCATAACATAGTTCTTAAATCTAATGTAGTCTTATTTTCTCATTAATTTCGCTTATCCTTTATGAGTGATATACCGAATATACCGAAACTACAAAAACCACCTCAGATAATCCTTGACGCCTTAGGCAACATTTTTTGGGATCGTAGAAAGTAGGTGCTTAAAGTAACGAGGCCCACTGATCGTTTCTGCCTGCTTAAATACGTCTATTAGTGAGTTATATGAACACTTGTGTTTGGCGGCTATTTCAAGAACCTGCTCTTTGAAGTCAATATCGACTCCTTCTTTGAGGGCGATTCGCGATATATACCTGAATGCATTTTTACTATAGTATTTATTGGGGTTCGGTTGTTTGTGCAAGGGAGCGTGGAATGCAGTCGTTGCTAAGGGTATGGCGACCTCCACTTCTTCAGAGTCACCATAAGGATCTACCTGCCCTGCAGGTAATGGGAACTCTTCAAAGATCATTTGAGGCATTGAGAGGTCATCTCCCAGAAGTACATCGCGATGTTGCATCAAATATATTTTACTTCTCTATATATATTTATATTTTTTTATATAGTTAGTTCTCCATTAAATTATATATATAATAAAATTTGATTGAGAATATGGTATAAGGTAGGATTCAAATACAATTTGTAAAAATTATTAGGGGTTTCCAAAAAAATAGTATATTATAGTTTTTAAATCTTACGTCGAATGAACGCATTGAATAATTTATTTATCTTTTTATGTATCTATTTAATAGATAAATTAGTGAATTTATGTTTTGGAGGATAAGTTTCTCTTTTTTGAAAATCAAAATTATGGTTATTAAACGATTCAGGCTTGATTCACAGCTTCAAAATAAATATTATAAATGTTTATTTTTGTTAAATACGATGCTTATTAATTTAATTAAAAAAAAAGAAGCATGTACACTATGTATATTTCACTCACATAATTCCTCAAGTCTACATTATGATTTTTATTTGTTACTTCCTAACAATTAGGCGATAAGATCAAGAGAATCAAATATAAGATTGGATAAAATAATGAGATGTTTATATATTTCTAACGAATTGTTTATCAAGCATTTTTGATCCCTCAGACGTACCGGCAATCCCCATCATTCCTATGTTTTTAATATTCTTGGAACATAAGATAAGATAAGTAGGCTGTTATTTATGCGCAAAATTATTGAGTATATATGTATACAGTAATAATTCTGACAAAGCTCTAGTAGTCTACTACTTTAATAAAAATAAGCCAGTTTTTATTTTAAACCGATCCTACCGAATATCTGAAATTATTATGTGATTAATTATTTTTCGCTATTGACTCTTAAAATTTTGTAAATATGGAGTAGCTTTTAATCTCTACCAGAGACTAGTGTTTGGGACTCCTCAACGAGCTGCTGATCCCCTTCAAATTATATGAGCATGAAGCTGTCTAGAATTAAGAGGAAATGGATAAAAAAGTTAAATTGGAACATGCTCCTCTCATTAAAAACATGCTTTACACGGATAAAAAATCAGACACCTACTTTTTTGTCATTGCTAGGCACGATACCAATATAGGAAAAAGTCGGAATTATTATCATTACCTATATATCTCTATCTTGAACATATAATAATTAGTTAATTGAATATAGATTTCTGGAAGCAACTTGGCACCACCAGCGAAAACACACTATTTGCGAATGATGAACAGATACACGCAGTATTGAAAACTAAAAAAGGAATTCTCACCCCTTTCTCCCTCATCAATGACCATAAACGCCAAATCAAAGCTCTGGTCATTGACGAAAAGCTTTCCTAAAATACACATCTTGCTTTTCATCCCTTCGACAACACTGCCACTGTTGAGTTGAAAACCGAAGATTTCATTAGATTGATGGATATGAAAAAAATCAACTACAATAAGTTCGCTCTTGATCATATGCTCAAGGAACCCTGCAGTAAGAGCTAATCTTATAAAAAAAATCCAAACGAAGATGTTCGAGGAATGGAGGCCAAAAAGAGTGAACAATTTTCCCAATGGTACCAAGAGGTTATCATCAAATCAGGACTAATTGAATACTATGATATTTCGGGGTGCTACATTTTAAGACCCTGGGCTTATTCCATTTGGGAAACAATTAGGGAGTTTTTCGATGCTTTGATCAAAGAAAACGGAGTGTAGAACGCTTATTTTCCACTGTTTGTCTCGCAAAAATCCTTGAACACCGAGAAATAACACATTGAAGGTTTCGCTCCTGAAGTCGCCTGGGTCACTAGGTATGGAAACTCTGAGCTCAGTGAACCGATTGCTATCCGACCTACCTCCTAGACCATCATGTACACTGCCTATTCGAAGTGGATTTCCAGCCACCGAGATTTGCCCTTGAAGCTGAATCAGTGGACCAACATCGTCAGATGGGAGTTCAAACATCCCACACCTTTTATCAGAACCAGATAGTTTCTTTGGCAGGAAGGTCACACTGCCCATGCAACCAAAGAGGAATCCGAAGTAGAAACATTTGCCAACTTATAATTCTATCGACGAGTTTACGAAGAGCTATTGGCAGTGCCAGTTAGAAAAGGTATAAAAACTGATTCGGAGAAATTTGCAGGCGGAGACTTCACAACAACTGTTGAGACTTGGATTTATGAAAATGGAAGGGGAATTCAGGCTGCCACCAGCCATAACCTTGGCCAAAACTTCGCCAAAATGTTTAATATCAGCTTCGAGGATGAGAAGAACGAGAAAAAGTTGGTTTATCAAACATGCTGGGGCTTGACGACCAGATCGATTGGTATTATGGTTATGCTGCATGGAGACGACAAAGGGCTTGTCCTGCCTCCTAGAGTAGCTAACTTCCAGGCTGTTATAATTCCTATCCCTATTAAAGGTAAGGAATAGTTGGTGCATGAAAAAGCGAAGTAAATATTTGCCATGGTTAAAGCAGGTGGAATCAGAGTCACCCTGGACGACAAGACAAACAATAACCCTGGTTGGAAGTTTAACCACTGGGAGCTTAAAGGAGTTCCTGTCAGAATTGAAATTGGTCCAGATGATATTAAGAAAGAGGAAGTAAAACTTGTAGTTAGATTGGATGGCAGAAAGATGCAAGTAAAATGGGTCGATCTGCTGGCGAAACTTCGGGAACTAATGCTCGAAATTCAGTATCTAATGTTCAAAAACGCCAAGATAAAGTTTGATTCAATGTAGAAGTTTGCTGATAATTGGAAGGATTTTATGACTCATCTGAACAATCGCAATGTGGTTCTTACGCCCTGGTAAAAATAATAATTCTAAGCATCATAAAACATATTGATTTGTATGGTTACCTATAAATATATAATCATAACATTTTAGGTGTTTGTAAGCAAAATGTGAAGAGAAAGTCAAATAACGTTCAGGTATCGAGACGAAGTAGTCAACGGCTGAAGGAGATTTAAGCCTAACGGGTCATGCTAAGACTTTATGCATGCCGATTGGAATGGATAATCCACAATAAGGAGTCATATGCTTCCATTGTGGAAAACCTGCCAACAAGTATGTTCTATGGGGCAGATCATATTGATGACAATTTAGAAATTCAATAAAAAAAACGAATATATATCCATATAAGTTTGTAATTTAGTTGATGATAAAAAAATGATTTAAACCAAATAAATTTATCAGATCTGTTAACATTCTTGATATTATATTTTGATATAATACAATTTATAAAACTATTATTTTTTTATAGAACTTTAAAAAAATAACATATATGGCAAATTTATCCACAACAACGAATAATAACAAGACAAAGTATAAACTTGTCTTCCTGGGGAACCAAAGTGTCGGAAAGTCCAGCATTATTGAAAAATATATACATGACAAGTTTGACGAGTCGTCTAATGTACCTACTTCGATTATCAATATACATATCTAATATTTCTATATTTTTATTATCTGTTGGATAATCAATAATTATTTGAATCTTATCGTAAGTTAACATTTAGCCCACAGTCGGAATCGATTTTCTCGCCAAAAATACCACGTACAAGCAGAAAAATTATAGACTGCAACTATGGGACACTGCCGGCCAAGAAAGATTCAAGTCTCTAATCCCAAGTTATTTGAAAGATGCAAATTGTGCGATAGTGGTGTATGACGTTACGAGCAAGGCCTCATTGGCCGACACCTAAAAATGGATGAGTCTCTATAACGAACAGAAAATGGCTGATGGGTTAGTCATCCTTGTCGGCAATAAAATTGATTTACCTTTTCGGTATGACAAAACCTTTAATTTACAAAAAATAATAAATTATTGTAAAAAATACTAATTAGATAGGTGAGTGAAAAATAAGGGAAGACAATGGCTAATAATATGGGAGTCGAGCATCATATATTATCGGCAAAAAGTGGCGAGAATGTCTAGAGTTTGTTTTTCTACATTATAGACAGGCTGATGGAGGGAAATACCTCGAAAATAAGCAGAATAAGCCAGCAAGCACCGATTATATAGGCAAAGGAAGAATAAGGAGAGGTTGACCAGACGAGGCATGGAATGAACAGGAACAATAGATTATAAATCGTGCAAGACAACAAAAATAACGCAAATAATAATAACAACAATAAGAATAGTAATAATATCGTGTTGAACAGTTCCGCCTTGATGAATAATAACTAGAGAACTATCCAAACACAAAAATGCTGTTGATTCGTTAAATTGATATTATTATTATATATATATGTTTTTTGT
The DNA here is from genome assembly GCA_022606495.2 of Halesus radiatus. Classification (NCBI taxonomy): domain Eukaryota; kingdom Metazoa; phylum Arthropoda; class Insecta; order Trichoptera; family Limnephilidae; genus Halesus; species Halesus radiatus. Next base: position 17,441 of record JAHDVE020003931.1, read on the forward strand.
TTCTTTATTTCTTTAGCAAACTTTATTCGTATTATCGATTAGCAATAGATTCTAAATATACACAAGCTCATTATAAAAATGACCATTGATAAGCTTTTAAGTGTCAACATTTTGAAAACAATAAAAATTATATACACATATCAATATATATTTGGTTGCTTAATTAACATATAATCACGGAAAAAAATATATTAGATAAATAATACTATGAACACTTCTGTGACTGGCCTCTTCGGAAGTATATCAGGAACCATCATTGCCTGCATACTACAACCATTGGAAAATATTAAAATGGCCCTCATGATCCCTCCCAAAGACCTAAACTTGGATCGCAACATACCGAAAAACTTTATCAGAGCACACCGATACATCTTGGACAATGAAGGAGGGAGAGGGTTCTTCAAAGGCTCCATTGCCAGTGGCATGAGGGCAGGGGTGGGAAGTTTCTTCTATTTCTCCTCGCTCCGAACCCTGGAGAAGATGACTGAAGGTTCTCAAACAAATGCTACTACTAGAAACTTTCTAGTCTCGGGCATTGCTAGAATAATAAGCAGTCTCTTCAGTAACCCGTTCAACGTGATATAAACCCGATACGAACTCACCAATTTCAAGGGGTATACGAGCATCATGGATGCAGCAGTTAAAATCTATAAATACGAAGGAGTCACCACGTTTTTTAAGGGCGGTCTGGCTTCTTGCTACAAAGAAGGTACCTTTGCAGGATTGTACTACGTCTTCTACAAAGAAATCAAAGACGGGATGGGGTATAACAAGCTCGCATCAGGATTGATCGGAGGCTTGTTGGCGACATCTATCACCCATCCATTCGAAATAGCAAGAGCTAAACTCCAAATAGAAGGAGTCAGGGAAAAAACTCGAAACATTACTCTCAGCTCAGAACTATCGGGAATGGTGAGAAATGGAGGATGGTTCAAAGGACTTACTCCCCGTCTTTTGAAAAAGCCTATGTCCAACGCTTTCACCTTTTTGTTATTCGAAACCATTGAAGAAAGGCATAAAGGCAACGGTACGTCCACGAAGAACGAGAAAGAAGTTACGGTTTGAAATAATTGAGTCAAGGACTAATAATGTAAAATATTAAAAAAGTAAAAAAAATGTTGAAAGGAAGTCTACGCACTAAAAATAAATATGTGTATATATTATAAATATAGATCTATTTCTATATTAAAATGTATATCATTAAAAAAAAGTGCTCAACAACAATTTGTAAAATACTTGATATAAAAAAATATATATATAACACTAATATTAAAGAAGTTCACTTATAAGAAAGTTGAACTTAAAGAATACGAAAGTGAATACTTGAATATTCTATTCATATCCTTGATTCAGTTTAAAATAAAAAATTATTTATCGTCCATTCCATTTATCCATTTATTCATACATTTATTCAAATATATAACAAATAAAATCCAAAATGAATATACTAGAGTTTTTTAAATGTTATATGCTTGATGATTAAAACCATCGATAGTATCTTTCACATATAAAAAAATATGTATATTTCAATTGAGAGGATATTTTTTTTGTATTCAAAGACTCAAATAAAATTAAAATAAATCCTCTTTCGCTCACCTAATTAGTGTTATTTTAGATATTATTTATTTTTTCAAAGACCCTGAAATAAAATTAAATTAAAGCCCTATTTCGCTCAATCTAATTATTAAATTATTTTATTAATTTTTTTATTTCTCACCACAAAAACATAATTTTTTATCAGCTTCAAAACAATTTCAAGACAACAAATGGATACTAGAGTTACCACCCTCTCCTCATTTCTCTCATCAAAAAAACTGGTGCCCGGAAGACAGGACTCCAGAGATAGGAGTGCCAATTCCAGACGTTAAGGTAATGTGAAACATGATGGGCCTCAAACTCCCAACATGGACCCCAAACTCCCAACACTGCCAACAGACGACGACCCAGAGATTTTGACAACGAGGAAGAGACTTATCACTTGGATTATGCTAAAATCCCAATTCACCCTCGAGAACAGGAAGCCAGCAACAAGAAATGGCTGGCTGAGATTCAATCCTCCAGCTCCAGGAAGCAACAGACAACCTACCACCGTGACCAAGACAACAATGGTACTCATGGAAGAAGTTCGCAAAAAGCTAGAGATGCTGACGAATTGGAGTATGTCAGCTACAATCAAAAATCAAACAACCCATCGGATCAGAATCGATAGATCTATACATCAAGCTCAATGGTTGTCAACAACAAAAACAATAGCAAATTTGCTACTTCGGACTACTCCAGGCAGACACTGAAGATGAGGAAGGAGACCTTCATTGGTTCGAGACTTGAGGCAAAACAGCTTCTGGATGAACTCTCAGCCGAGCTCAGAGAATCGTTGTCCCAGCTAAGCATAGGACTTGACAGCTATCACATGAACATGCAAAGGACCATTGACCAAGAGTATTCCAAGCTACAAAAGGCTATTATGATTACTGTGGAGGAGATTTTCTCAAACAACGAAAAAAAAGTCAAATCCTTATACAAGGCTGAAGAGCAGCATATCCATGCTGAGCTTAATGTAGTGAAAGAGGAAATCAGTGAGCTTTACGATTATGTTGAGAGGCTGAAATACAGTTTAGAGGGAACGAACTGGAGGAAGGTCACTGCTGAAATAGTTGCCGGAGACTTGGAGGAAAGGGTCCACGTTGCTGTTACGAGGGTGAATAAGGCCACCACCAGCAAGGAGATTAAGATGCAGTTTGATCGCAATTCAGAGCATGAATTTGCGAATGCCCTTGAGGGATTATTGCAAATGAAACCGCCGCGAAATCAGTCGATGGGAATGGGACATGGAGGAAACCGAGGGCAGCCCCGAGCAAGCGAACTTTTATCGGTGAAATGAGGAAAAAAACAAACATGATAAAAAAAATGAAGAAAACAAAGTTCATAAAAATAACAGAAATTTATTTTTTTAGTTATTATCTCACTTATTTATTATAACTTATTAAGGACAAAGCTTTCTTTACCAATGTTGATTGGGAGATTGGTCTTCAATAAATATATTTACTTATTTATTTATTATGCGCATGATTCATCTCTTTCTGTGCAATTAACTCAATGCATTTTATCAGTTTGTTGTCGATTCATGAACTACATTTTATTGGTTTCTTCTCTCTCTGGCCCACCGTATGCAATCAAGAACCCATGCTTTTTATTTGAGTTCTAATTTTTAAAACAAACAAGTAAGAATGGGACTGTAAAAAAAATATGTGCTTCAGTAAAAAATACAATAAAATTTTTACATAAACTTTTGACAATAATATAAAAAATACAAATATTAATGTACTTACTTGATTTTGAATATATAATATACGAGATACACTTAAAAAAAATAATTACAGAGAATTGTTATTATTATATTAGATTCATAAGTCAATAATATATTACAATATATAAGTGTATATATACATAGTAATATAAATATGTCCGTAGAGATAGAGATAGAGATAAAGATAAAGAAAGATATATATATCTATATTTAATTTAATTTATCTCTATTATAAATGTGCCAATTATAAAAGTTCAATTCTTGCAACTGTCAAAAAACAAATTAGAAAATTTATTTGGTATTATTCAATGAAAGGCTTTATTTTTTTTAGAATCCATTTGTGAAAGGTATTCAACCACCTCCCCCTCGCTGATGATTGAGTGGTCCTAGACTTCTATAATACTCGTTAATCTTAATATAAACCATCTTCCAAAGGTAAGTGTCCTCCCTCGAACATTGCAAAATATGGCTACATTACATTTCCCAAGGCCATCTTTTGTGTTTAGAAAAACTATTTCCCTCAACCAAAGGGATGCTTGTGAAAGTCAATGAGTTCTCTTTCTTAATAACTTCCTGAATCCGAACCTTATATCTGCAAACCCACCGAAGTACATTGCGTGATGAATCTCAAGTATTTGTTAATATTAATGTGGGCGTATTTGGGCTATGTGAATCCAATCTTTAAGGCCTTGATCTAACTTAGTTTAGGTTTTAAATAGCTGACTACTAGTTGTCAAGGATTTTCCTCATTCCTATGCAATACAGTCTATCATTGTTCTTTCTCATCAGGGTTGATTATAATTAGTGTAGTTTATGGTATTTATTGTATATGTAATATTTATATATATTAAACAAGAAACATAATTATATTCAGGAATTAAAATATGCACTGTATTTGGTTCGGCTTAATGCCTTCATCTGGATAATTACAATGGCTTGGCCAAATTTATGAAGTCATTTAAACGAAATCCTACATATTTAATATTTACTGTTTAGCTAATAAGATTAATATATAAGCTCCTACATGAATACAAATAATTAAATATACCTTTATAAAGATGAATTAAAAATTCAAACTAAGCAAATAAAAAAAAAAAAGATATTTCTAAAGAAAATAAATACACAAAATTATAATATG
>JAHDVE020003932.1:0-75999 GCA_022606495.2 Halesus radiatus
GAATTTATTTGTAATCTAGATATTGTTTCGAATATACTCATCCGATTTTTATTTATTTATTTATACGATCTTTTTCTGTTTCATGTTTCATTTGAGATTTGTTAATATTATCTTCGTCAGTGGTTAAATATTACAATGAGGTTTATAATTTTCAATAAGTTTGAATTGAATTTAAAAAAAAAATTAATTAGATTATGTAAGTTTTTTTTCCTACTTAAAAAGTATACTGATTCATATGTGTTGAATTATCCGGTCACCTTAGAAACTATATCTGAATAACCAGGAATTTGGTAACATCCCTTTCGCCAAATCTTGTTAACCGATTGATTCTGCTTCACATCCAAACACCGGCTTCATGGTTTTACTAGCGCCATGCAGTGGGACGTTTGTATATATATAGTCACATTTACTCGCTCCATGCAGTGGGATGTTTTTATATATTTAGTCACATTTATTAGCTCCATGCAGGGGACGTTTGTATATATTTAGTCACAAATAAAATAATTACAATTTTACACTTTACCCAGAATCGAGATCAGCCCTCCTAACCACTAGGCCATCAGTTTGTAAATAAAAATATATATTATGTTTATCTTATTCTTTTGACAGTAGCACTTTCATTGGTATTCGGCTATGTCTCCTGGTCTCGCAATGTGGATGTTTTCTCTTTCCAGATAGCTGAGCCTTCTCCCTATCAACCCGGAACATTGGCACCAGAGGTAAATCTAGTATTTCTTCATTCCGATCACATTTCCTACAGCTATTGGGGTTTTCCAATCCCAACAGCAGCATGTGTCTCCTGAGATGGTAGTGTCATAGTATACAGGGTGTATCAGGATGTACCCGACAGACTTTTAACCAGAGATTCCTGAGCTTATTTGTCAAAAATGTAGATAATAATTGGATGATTCGTAAAGCACCGTTTTGGTGAAAAATCACCTCAAGGGGACTGTACAAATATTACTTGCTAGAGTTTATCTCATTATGTACAAACAGATACAGAAACATACTTACCTGGCAGGTCACTCCAGATTTATAGGTTATATTATAAAGTTTTAGCTTGGGAAGATATGATTTTGCATGCACAGGACACAGTATTACAAAACACTGCGCATTGCATGATATTGCTACTATATATTTTATTCTTATTTGTTACTGATATTACATTTATTAGAAGGTTAGTGACTAAAGAAGAGTTGGTATTTATTTCAATATTAATGTTTTTTTTAATTTAGGACTGGAGAACAGATTTTAAAAATACCTGAAAAAATTCTACTTGGGTTGAACTGAAAATGTCAATGATAATTATTTACAAATATCTATTATTATTACAGTTATTTACAATCTCACAGACTATTAGAAATTTCAAAAATTTCTGTAAATCATTTCAGATAGGTACTAACCGGTGAGCTTCGCTATGTAAATTAGGTATGCAATTAAATCATTCATGGATATGACTTCTGAAGAGATGAGTTTTAAGCTTAGCTCTGAATTCTATCGAGTCTTTAATCAATCTTAAATCATACGGCAGATGTCAGAAGTCCGTCTTGTCTGTCCAATGCTGCAGAAATGAGACTGAGCGTGTGCCACGTGACGTGTTAGATTGTAACCAGTGATATTTTTGTTGTTTATAATTTTTTTTAAATGTCACTGGACAACAAAATAACATCAAAATTTTTTAATTCAAATAAGATGAGGAAAAGCTGATTAAAGTCTGTCGGGTACATCCTGGTAGATCTTGCATACTTATAGCACAAACCACAAGGTTGTAATGCAACCTTTGCTCAGGACAGTAACATGTGGCAGTCTATTCTCTCTGCTGACCTCCACACAGAGGCATAACATAGTGGCAGACCGGTTTGCAGCTGAGTGAACAAATGCGTCGGGTTCCCACCCAGGCGTAGTGGATTCAATCCTCTGCTAGCTAAGTACTCCATCATTATACACGCAACATTTTCCGGTTAAAATGATGGAAGAAGAATTCAAATATTGTCAGGTTATTCATAACTCGGGAATGTTTGTTTGTCTTGAAGAATGAAGCACGTCGTTTCAAAAATAAAACAGTCAAATTTATTTACATTTAATTTAAACAAAATTCAGAATGTTATAATCACATTTCACCCACGCCTATGTCATTTTACAAACGAAATTTGTGTGCGCTACGTTTTAAGTATTCCATTGCTCATAAACATGTGAGGATAATAATTTTGAATGGAAAATAAAAATAGAAAAGAAAAATACAATAAAACGTTAGAAACAACCATTAACTAATAGAGGATTTGAAACACCACAGAGCTTAAAAATACAGAATTTTAGAACATTTTTACGTTTAATATTAGCAATTTTATTTGTGTTTGAAATAAAATTCTAATTAAACTTGCCAAGATTGGCTAGCACGAAAAATCATAGCGTATAATCAAAGCTTTGAAGAAGAAGAAAAATACATATTTCACTCGTTTTTTTTTGCACTGCGATGAAATATTGTAAAATTTTTCATTTACATAACGAGGATTCTCTTTCAACAATGATGTTCTAAATTTTATATATTTAACATATAAATATAATTTATTTATAAAGGTGTTAGAATCGTCTACGCAGATGGTTAGGTGGAAGATTTGACTAGGCCTTTTACCTAATAAATAATAAATAAGGAATTAAATATTGAAAAAATTAATTAAATTTGAATTTGCGCATTTTGAAACAGGACCTTTTCAAAATATCCCAGGATTTTATCAAAAAATGATCACAGATTTAATTTTATTATTGTAGAAAAAATATCAAAGTGTAAAAGAAGTTTTCAGAAACAAAAAAAATAATTTAATTCTACGCAATCAGCCATTCAATAAATTAATTAGTATAAATCGTTGCCAAGGATCTCCGGAACACATAATATTGTAAGTAAGTCATAGCGTTTATTGCTAACAATATATTTTATAGTTTTTCATGTTATTTCTTTTTTTTTCTTGTCAAACAGTGTAATACTTACAATCATCGAAATATACGATAATTTAGTGTTGACAGTCACCTAATTAGATGCTCATTGTATATTCCAGTTAATGTATTTTCCAATCATCTAATCATACATAGTTCCATCTGAAAATCATGTGATCATTGTAACTTACAACCATTGGATCATTAAATCATTGTATTTTATAATGATTAAAACATATGTTCATTGCATCTCATAATCATCGAAACATACAATCACTGTAACTCATACTCACTGTTATGATTAAGTCTGAGCAATTTACAATAATTGAATCATACAATCATTGTAACTTACATTATAAGGTCAATTCAAATTACAATCACTGAATCTCATGTTGTTTTCAAATGCATTAAGTTCTTGAGATGGGTATGTACAAATCCAAGATGGATCATTCCTAAAGACAAATGTTAGAGCTAAAGATTTTATGTTTCCAAATATGCTGGAGCCCTAAAGATGGTACATTTATAAAGATGTTATATTTCTAAAGAAGTTGGAGCCCCAAAGATAGTACATTTCTAAAGATGTTCAATTTCTAAGGACGTTGAAGCCCTAAAGATGGTATATTTCTAAAGATGTTATATTTCTAAGGACATTGGAGACCTAAAGATGGTACATTAATGATGCTAACTCGTGTCCTAAAGGTGCAGCAGGCCTGATGCAGACGCGTGTGCGAGGAGTGCACTGGCAGCCTGTCTCGCCTCCAGATGAAGGGCCATCTCATTGGCCCACTCCCTAGCAACGGTAGCCGGGGCCCCCTTGAGCAGCTGCATGTAGCGCAGGGCCTGGCCCCATTGGGAGCGCTCTACACAGTATCTGCGAAAGATAATAAATTTATATTATTTATGTAGCCTTTGATTTTTTTATTTATTACATTATGGTGGAAGAATGAAGTGCCACAAAGTCAGTACTTTTGTGGGCAGATCTTCTAATCTTCGACCCATTGTGTGGTGACATTTAATTTGACACCTTCTTGTTGACTATTCTTAGTTGATCATCTTCTTCTTCTCGTATGGTGGATAGGTTGAGTAACACAGGCAAATTTCTGGATCCGGAATGCTATATAGCATATCAGAGGCTATTGATGCGGTGGGATTTTTCCTTAACCTTTACAACGCTGGCTGTTTCTACACAATCTATCCCATCACACGGAAAGTTTTGACACAACCTATGTGTTTTAGTGAAACTTCATCACATAATATGCGGTATACACATAGGTACGGGGATAGACGTCGATGGATCCATCGGGTTAAGGAAGGTCTCTGGTGAGATAGCAGTATCAAAATGACATTTCCTCAAATGGCTTTAGGGGTGTTCAGTGAACAATACCAACCTTGCCCTTTCCAAGATATCGTAGTTGTCCAGCTTGGTGAAGTCGGTGGGCTCGTCCTTGAGCTCCCCGCGGGGCGGCGGGGGGGGTCTGGCCAGCATCAGGCCTTGCAGCCAGGACAGCACGAAGATGTGGAGGCGGGCGCCGCACTCCGGCACCAGGGAGAGGGAGCGGCATACTTTTTCAACCTGGCAATACAATTACAAAAAAAGGTAAAATGACAACATTCTTCTTTACAAACATGTACAAAAACCAATACTTGATTTTCACACTGAATATTGTGATGATCGATGATTTAACATACCTTAATGAATCGTTCCCTCAGGCAGATTTCACTGAGAACTCCTCGTTCCCTGGCTGCTGCAGGAACTCCTCGCAGTACGGCTGCCACCAGCTCGTCTGTGTCAGCTGGAGAAGATAAAAAACAATGATTATGTACGAATGTAAATAAAACTCTCGTATAAGATTTTTAAATTTCTGTCTTCAAGGGAACAAAAAAACAACTTATTAAGCATGAAAACTTCTTATATGGGAACTTTACATGCAAGTGGGTTTCACTGTGTTGATAAACTTCCTGATGCTGATAATACATGTTTGACATACCTGCGGCAGTTGCGATGGCCTCCAGCTCCGTGGCCACGGAGACCCTGGCGGCCTTAGGCCCCCGGCCGCGGAGTACTCCTTCCAGAGCCTCGCTGGCGGCCCACAGGAGCTGCGCCTGGCGGGCCATCTTGTCGGCATCGGAACGGGCTAAAACAATGAAGATGTTTAACAAAAAAATCATTATAAAACATCATAAAAATTTATATTGAAAACAAGATGATAATATCTAAAGCACGGATCAGATCCAGTGGCGTGCGTGTGTATTATTTGAAGTTTGGGTATGAAGTGTCCATTGCCCATTTGAAAATGGCCATTTGATTGTATAATTAAAATGTGCAAATTGTCATATAGAAACAATTTATCAATGTAGAACGATTGTGACATATAAAAAAAAAAAAAATTATGGAATTATTCTTTTTTAAATGGTTATCTTTTCTTAAGGTAGGCACAGCTTTTTAGCCTTCATAGACTGCACCCCACTGATCAGATCAGTTACAGAAGTTTTCACAATTAAAAACTAGTTAAAGCGTATGCTTGGTGGAGCATCACTCATTCCCATTGCATTATTATTTGTTAACCTCTTAATGCAGACCTTTTCAATACATTCTATCTTATCACGCGACACATTTTGACGTTTTAGTGAATCTTCATGAATCACAAATGCGACATTTCTGTATCGGACGTACCTTCTCCCAGATTATTCCGACGCGGCCATTTTTCGTCATCGTATTTATGTATAAGAATTTTATGTTTGTTTGTTAATATATGTAACGGGCGGTCTGGCGAGCTTGTTCGCACCAGACCGCTCAAACTGAAATGACTGAATAAAAGTGTTGGAGCGGGACAGTTGGTGGGAGGGAGACCGACTTGTCGGGCATCTACACGGCACCGGCGGTCCGCGCTTGGTGGACCGCATAAATAGCCTGCAAACGCCAGTTTGCGGCAGTTAGCATTTGACCGCCAGCCTGATAAGTACTCCTCTCTGCCCGCCGCCCGCTCTGACTTCTGAACCACTCGCCTTGTTTCACTCTGACCACTGCTTACCTCCATCGGACAACTGCCTCGGACTGGACCCAATAAGCAGCTGTCTCGGACAAGATTAACAAAAGTCGTTGTCGTCAGTACCGTTCCTACTTGCAAAAGGAACGGTAGGAGAGCTACCTCCCCCTCCAAGCCTCGCTCCGTCGATTGGGATCAGTCGGCTTCTTCAGTTCGCTGGTGTACCGGATTACGTCTGGTACATAAGCTGGTCCTTCGTGCCAGGATCCCTCTGCGGAGCAGAGATGGCCTCTTCACTACGCTCTAGGAAGAGCATCCTTGAGGGGGGGAAATATTAACCATCCCAAGGCGACCGGGGCGGCCGCATCCGCGCCCCCCGGTCCCCTGCCGCCCGGTGCCTTGCCGCACGCTGCTCTATCGCTCGCAGCCCGCCCCCCCCGTAGCCCTGAGGCCCGGTGCCCTGCTGCCCGCTGCTCTACTGTTCGCAGCCCGCCCCTCCCGCAGCCCTGCCGCCCGGTGCCATGCCTCACGCTGCTCTACCGCTCGCTGCCCGCCCCCCCCGCAGCCCTGCGGCCCGGTGCCCTGCCGCCCGCTGCTCTACCGTTCGCAGCCCGCACCCCCCTGCAGCTCTACTGTTCGCAGCCCGCCCCCCCCGCAGCCCTGCCACCCGGTGCCTTGCCGCACGCTGCTCTACCGCTCGCAGCCTCGCCGCTCGCATCTATGCCGCTCGCTGCTCCTGTCCCCGGCCCGATACACGCCGGCTACGTTACAGCATGCTGCCGCTCAGAGGAGCGCAGCTCCGAACCGCCAGGCCCCGCTGCCCCTGGCCCTTTCGTCCCCTGCCTGTTCCACGCCGGCTAAGTCGCTACAAGCCGCTGCTCAGAGGAGCGCGGCACCGCAGGCCGCTCGCAGACCTGCCGCTCGCAAGCCTACCGCAGGCTGCCTTGCCGCTCGCTTCCCTACCGCTCGCAGCCTCGCCGCTCGCTGCCCTACCGCTCGCAGCCTCGCCGCTCGCTGCCCTACCGCTCGCAGCCTCGCCGCTCGCAGGCCTACTGTAAGCTGCTTTGCCGATCGCTGCCCTACCGCTCGCAGCCTCGCCGCTCGCAGGCCTACCGCAAGCTGCTTTGCCGATCACTGCCCTACCGCTCGCAGCCTCGCCGCTCGCTGCCCTACCGCTCGCAGCCTCACCGCTCGCAGCCTCGCCGCTCGCAGTCTCGCCGCTCCCAGCCTCGCCGCTCGCTGCCCTACCGCTCGCAGCCTCGCCGCTCGCTGCCCTACCGCACGCAGCCTTGCGGCTCGCAGCCTCGCCGCTCGCAGCCTCGCCACTCGCAGCCCTGCCGCTCGCAGGCCTACCGAAGGCAGCCTTGCCGCTCGCTGCCCTACCGCTCGCAGCCTCGCCGCTCGCAGCCCTGCCGCAAGCTGCTTTGCCGCTCGCTGCACTACGACTCGCAGGATTACCCCTGCCTCTGCCCACGCCTCGCCGAGAAGGAAAGCTTCTCCGGAGGATACGCTTTGGCAGGCGCAGCTCGAGAAGTGTCTCGCTGCCGATACTGATGATTCGCTGGCCGCTTGCCAGATTACCTGCCCGATGACCCCTGCCACTGCCGACGCCTCGCCGAGAAGGAAAGCTTTTCCGGAGGATACGCTTTGGCAGGCGCAGCTCGAGAAGTGTCTCGCTGCCGATCCTGATGATTCGCTGGCCGCTTGCCAGACCGCGGGCCTAAAAACGACTCGCAGTATTACCCCTGCCACTGCCCACGCCTTGCCGAGAAGGAAAGCTTCTCCGGAGGATACGCTTTGGCAGGCGCAGCTCGAGAAGTGTCTCGCTGCTGATCCTGCTGATTCGCTGGCCGCTTGCCAGACCGCGGGCCTAAAAACGACTCGCCCGATGATCCCTGCCACTGCCCACGCCTCGCCGAGAAGGGAAGCTTCTCCGGAGGATACGCTTTGCCAGGCGCAGCTCGAGAAGTGTCTCGCTGCCGAATCCGATAACCCACTGGCCGCTTGCCAGATTGCCCCCCCGATGACCCCTGCCACTGCCGACGCCTCGCCGAGAAGGGAAGCTTCTCCCGAGGATACTCTTTGGCAGACGCAGCTCGAGAAGTGTCTCGCTGCCGATCCTAATGATTCGCTGGCCGCTTGCCAGACCGCGGGCCTAAAAACGACTTGCAGGATTACCCCTGCCACTGCCCACGCCTTGCCGAGAAGGAAAGCTTCTCCGGAGGATACGCTTTGGCAGGCGCAGCTCGAGAAGTGTCTCGCTGCCGATCCTGCTGATTCGCTGGCCGCTTGCCAGACCGCGGGCCTAAAAACGACTCGACCGATGAACCCTACCACTGCCCACGCCTCGCCGAGAAGGGAAGCTTCTCTGGAGGATACGCTTTGGCAGGCGCAGCTTAAACTGGACGCCGAGAGATGTCGCGGCTATCGGCTTCGGGAGAGTGCCCGACAGATAGCGCAGTTTATAACAGATCTGAGAATTCATCTAGCACCACAGATGGCGGCGCCATCTATCGGTTTCGTCCAAAGCTTGAAAAGGATAGCGAGGGCGCAAACCAACATTCCGAGTTTGGAATGCACGAACATAGATGGCGTTGCACCGATCCCTGTCCCGGCGGCGCCCGACCCGATGCGCACTGTCTGCTGCTCTGCAGAGCGCGACCTCGTCCCGCCGGACCCTGATGTGTATGCCCTGACCACATCGGCAGCTCCCAGCGTCGCTCACGCCTGCTACGCTGCCCATGGACTCGCCATTGACGGCCGCCGCTCAATGGAGCGCGGCACCGCACCGCCAGGCCCCGCTGCTCCTGGCCCCGGCCCGATCCATGCCGGTCACGCTTCCGCAAGCCGCCGCTCATTGGAGCGCGGCTCCGTACCGCCAGGCCCCGCTGCTCCTGGCCCCGGCTCGATCCATGCCGGTCACGCTTCCGCAAGCCGCCGCTCATTGGAGCGCGGCTCCGTACCGCCAGGCCCCGCTGCTCCTGGCCCCGGCTCGATCTATGCCGGTCACGCTTCCGCAAGCCGCCGCTCATTGGAGCGCGGCTCCGTACCGCCAGGCCCCGCTGCTCCTGGCCCCGGCTCGATCTATGCCGGTCACGCTTCCGCAAGCCGCTGCTCATTGGAGCGCGGCTCCGTACCGCCAGGCCCCGCTGCTCCTGGCCCCGGATCGATCTATGCCGGCTACGCTATCGACGGCCGCTGCTCTGAGCGCGGCCCCACACCGCCAGGCCCCGTTGCTCCTGGCCCCGGTCCGTCCCATGCCGGTTGCGCTGCAATAAGCCGCCGCTTAGAGGAGCGCGCACCGTACCGCCAGGCCCCGCTGCCCCTGGCCCCGGCGCTAAGCATAGCCCGGGAAAACAACAAGCTGCAAGGATGCAGCACGCCTAGCCGAACTGCGCCCCCCCCTGTTACTGGAGCCCTTCGGCGGCGGCCACCTCTGCGCGAACGCAGCCCGGCGCTAAGCATAGCCCGGGAAAACGACAAGCTTCGAGAATGCAGCGCGCCTCGCTGAACTGCGGCCCCTTTGTTCCGAGCGCCCCCCGGTGGCCGCCCACTCTGCACGAACGCAGCCCGGCGCTACCCATAGCCCGGGAAATGAAACAAGTGCTACAACACGCGCCACAGCTCAGCGCTTCCCAGCCCCAACCCTTTGACGAGGGGAGCATTCTCGCCACGACGAGATGCATGGGTAACCTCAGCGCATCCCCACCTCTGCGGATGACCCCCGGATGATTCATCGCCGCACCGAGAGACGGCACGCCCTTCGCAGAAAAGTGTAGCCAAGCTCCACGAGGGGAGTGTATCGGACGTCGTCTCTCGGAATATTTAAAGCTGCACAGTTATTATTAAATTATGTTTTGATTGTTAATATATGTAACGGGCGGTCTGGCGAGCTTGTTCGCTCCAGACCGCTCAAACTGAAATGACTGAATAAAAGTGTTGGAGCGGTACGGTTGGTGAGAGGGAGACCGACTTGTTAGACATCTACACGGCACCGGCGGTCCGCGCTTGGTGGACCGCATAAATAGCCTGCAAACGCCAGTTTGCGGCAGTTAGCATTTGACCGCCAGCCTGATAAGTACTCCTCTCTGCCCGCCGCCCGCTCTGACTTCTGAACCACTCGCCTTGTTTCACTCTGACCACTGCTTACCTCCATCGGACTACTGCCTCGGACTGGACCCAATAAGCAGCTGCCTCGGACAAGATTAACAAAAGTCGTTGTCGTCAGTACCGTTCCTACTTGCAAAAGGAACGGTAGGAGAGCTACCTCCCCCTCCAAGCCTCGCTCCGTGGATTGGGATCAGTCGGCTTCTTCAGTTCGCTGGTGTACCAGATTACGTCTGGTACACTTTTCCATAATCTACGTTATGATTTATTTTTATTTCAGACTGTCGGAAAAACAAGATTTTATTTTGAGGTAACCCTAAAATTCTTTGCAGCGTAGGCAGACTCTTGCATACCATTGACAATTAATTATATTACAGACTCCTGTAATATAATTAATTAATTATTTCTACAACCTAATAATTAATTTCGTAGACCGAGCACACTTGGTATTATTTAAAAAGAACTTTATTATATTTAAAAAACGAAAAGCCACTTTAATTATTAAACAGAATTTTGTAAAGTCCAAACTTAAAATTAAGAACTAAAATTTTTTTTAAACTGATTTTTATATTCTTTATTCCACAATTTTAAATAATTCAGTGAAGCCACTTTTCAGGAAAATTAAATTAAGTAAACTAATATTACTTTTAATACAAAACTCTTTGTGAATTTAGTGAAGACGAATTTAACGGTTTTTTATAATTATTTTATTTTTATTTATTACACAATTTTTAATTAATCCGCTGGAGCTACTTTTTTAAGAAAATTAAATCAAGTAAAATATTATTAATTTGAATACAAAACTCTTTAGTTAACTGAAAGACTCTATGAAATTTCAAAGTAAAAAATATTATTAATTACTTATGGTTACCGTCGCGTACAATAACCAATCTCTCCTCTTCGTATAATTCCCGCGAACTGTCAAATATGATTCTACTACCCTATTATATACCTAGACCAACAATAAAAGGTCACAACTATCTTTGGTATGTGTATACCAGTATACCCCTGACCAACTCGTAAACTCATACGCAAGTTACACTAATTTCGGATGTAATTTTTGATTCACTTGTCAATCTAAACAATTCTAACGTTGGTTTACACCCATAGCTGCTCTAATTTCACTGACAGGACCGTACCCAGAAACCATCTCTAAATCTTCTCCTAGGACGTTTTTCTGATGTCTTGAACTAAAAAAGGAAAAATCATAATCATTTTTTTTTCTGACAATGATATCTATTTTGTCGTCCATGACTTGGGATACCTCGAAAATAAAGTAATTCCATCCTTTTTGAAATTCATTTATAGTGGGGTATTCTTGATTTGCTTTAACTTCGTAAATTAACTTCGACCCTAATAATGGTTTTATGTGCAATATATTTTTATAGCGCATTTTCTGATAGTAACAAGTTTTTTCTGATCTAACATTTGAATAATCGATTAAAGCATCTTTTACGTGCAATTCTTAATTAATCTTAATACTGGTGTAGACATATTACAATTCTTATCCTATCATATCTGTCAAAGTTAACGGATATATCTTTTCGTAATGTTGTTTCAAAGTATTGCACTACTTCCTTCTGTTCCAACTGCAATACCCTCTCACATTCACTCTCGTCGTCCATATACGTTCAGCACGAACGATTGAGACCATCCGTAAGTGGTTTTTCATTACCTTTAATATTTTTTTCTAATAACTTTTCGTTCGTTTAATTTTTGATTTTCCTAATTCATCATTAGAAAGGGGAGGATATTGACCCTGTTCTAGGTAACTCCGAGAATTTTGTCCTTCTCTAACTAAAAATCGAATTATTTTATTCTTTATGACGGGTAATTATAATAAAATTCATAAAAACCGTCGTCCATCAAAAGTTAATTTCAAAACCATAATTTTTTATGCGTTTCTTCAATTGTAAACCCACCTATCTTCCCGTATTAATTTCTTTATTCTTTATTAGTCTTAATGGGCTGGTTCCGTGTTAGTCTCGTCGGTTATCTAAATAAATCGGCCCTCATGTACACAAAAGCTAAGTGCAGATATCGACAACTCCGAAAACACGACAAACTGATTGAATTGTCTCCGACTAGTAATCCATACATCTTAGCATCTTTAATGAATTCTCTTACTTTGATTTCTATAACCGATCGCGATATGTTGGTTTTATTTATCCTTCTGTCTCTTCATGCAAATAATTTTCTCAATTTACACCTTAAATCACCTATATACATTTCAATTTCACTCCATTGTGAATATCTACGTTTCTGAAAATAGAAAATTACTCTCCAACTATGCATTCGTTCCGCCTGGATTAATTATAAGTTTCGCCGAAATTTCATTGATGTATAAACCTTATTTCCGTTTAATTCACCCGCAGAAATTATTGATTTTTCCAGTATTTTCCACAATCGTAGGATTTTTTTTTTCCACAATCGTTTTTTCCCCCGGACTTCATATGGCGCATTTCTTGTCCACATTTGATTTATACCTACCCTTTTATGCCCAAAATCAACATCATTTTCCAGTCTTTTTATTTGTAATCTAGATGTTTGTGAATTATATTTGTATTTGCTCTCATTACCAATGATTTTGACCCCTCAATTCGTAGCCTTGAGACACCATGTTTGGGTTACAGTTCATGACCCCGTTCTCCCCTTGACCTCGAACCAAAAAGTTTATTCTATCGGTTGATGAACTTCTACTTGGTGGGATCCTTTGGAATTTAAGAATAAATAAATAAATTGTATATGAAAGCTACTTATTATTGCATTTGTTGCACATCTCTCAAATTGTAATATTTCTTCTATAGTTATAGTACTTAGTGTGTACAGAATTACGTTGATATAATTTGGTTTAACCATATTAAAACTTGGAGTAACTACTATAACTTGATTTTTTATGTTGCAATTGCATTAGTCCACTATACCTAGGAATCCTTGATTTATTTTAAAATCTTAGTATTTATTACAGATATCTATTTATGAGTTACAATAATATTATAATACGGTAAAATTTAGAACGTTGAATATAAAATTTGACTAGAATCTCCTCTAAGCTTTAGCCTTGTGAAAAATATACTAGATATAATCAATAAAATAGATCTTAAATGTGTTCATAATATATTCAGTAATCAATAGGATACATGATCTGGACAAAAGGTTTGGAGGTGTTGTTGATGATTTGCTGACTCCATTTATACAGTAAAGCGTCATCTATACCAGCACTTTGACGAATCCTACAATACGTAATATTCTAGCTTAGCTAATGCAGCGTATTAACGCTACATCATTAGATTTGTGTTTGTTTTAATATTGTTTTGGTTTTCCATTTTTTTTCACTATTAAACGTTTGAAAAAGATTGTTCATTATTTTATGGTTTAGAATCTCTATGTATTTTTTGATAGCTCTTTATATTATGTTCTAAAATCCATCTAAAAACTCAGATGGGGGAATAATGAAATAAATAAACAAATAGATATCGATGGTACAGCTCACAGAAAATTCACCCATCTAGTACAATGTACGTTGTACAAATATTCAAAAAACAGCTTTACCCTGCAAAAACTTTTCCCCGAAATGATTCAAATTTACTGAAACTTCCCAAATTTCTATTATTCGATGAATGTTTTATTTCATTATTTCACAAAGTCTTTATGAAAAAAGATAACTTTTTCTAGTTAACAGTTCTTTAAAAGATATAAATAAAAATATGGTGATGTTCGATGTTCACATTTCCAACACAGCGGGTGTAGCAAGTAAATGCTGAAAGATATGAGTGATGAGCGCACCAGGTAATTTTAATTTCCACATATTACAAACATCACATAATTGATAACAAATGAAAATTAAAAGTTTTTCAATCTTTACCAAGAAGTTAACGGAAAATTACTTTTTTTAAAACGGCCGACTTTAGCAACGTAAATGTGGAATGAATAATATTCCATACAGTCCTTCTGGAATTCTGGAAATATACAACTTCCAGTGTCATTTTTGTGAAGTAAATAACCAATGTGATACCTTACTAAAACTCACGACTAATCTTCCAGTTAGCATAAAAAAATCAGATTTACAAATAAAATTTAAACACAACGTAAAAAAATGGATTAATAGTAATGATAGAGCATTTACCGGTGCACTCACCCAAATTCAAAGTTATTGATATAACCATTTACGGAGCGTATCTTAATATAAGTGTAAATTCATAGGTATTATAAAATTATAAAATAATATGCAAAAGTACTGCCTCAACACAGGCTAGCCTAGTGAGGCGGGTTGTGTGAAACTTCAACTTATAAATATGCATTCCTGTTCTTTACATTTTACCTACTCTTATTATATCATTTTCTATTTTCCTTTTTATATATATACTTTATAAACCACTGTACACTTTTTTTTTTGGACAGTTTGAAAATGACCTTAAACGCCGAAATAGCTGTCACAATAATAACAATTAAAAATACTTGCAGAACTTAATAAGGACATTATTAAATTTGATTTACATTGATTTACGATGGCGTGAATGATCCCAAAATCAGCATGGATGAAATAAAAAGAGCGATTAAGGCGATGCAATGGGAAGTAATGCAAAATCGTGTGTTTTCGGTTTGAGAATTTGTTGGCCTAGAAATATCATAGGTGATTGAATTAAATACTGCAAGTAGATCACACCTTGGCCTTTCATTTAACCGTCAATTTTTTTGGTATGTCTTTTTATAAGCTAAGAAAAAAATAAAGTATTAGACATTAAAAAAATGTTTAAAGCGCAAAATTTCCTACTTATAAACTCTTTTTCCCATATTTTCGCATTGTTCATTGTGATAAATTAAGTTTTTTAGAATATGACCGTAAAACATTTTAATAACTATGTCTGAGCTTTACAGAATAGAATAAAACACGCATTTTGGTGATGTTTTTTTTGGCGAAATCGAAACATGCGGCTGATGTACAGCGGGATTTTGAACTGTGTCGCCACCTGCATAAGGAGCGCGTGATTTCGTTAAAGTTTTAGCCGGTGGATGGCCTTAAACAAACAATATTGCTGCTGAATACTTTAAAGCATATAGCCGTACAATTCTCATATGGTTATGCAAGCTTTTTAACCAGTGTTTAGAGGAGGATTACACGCCATTAGATTGGAGGAGGGCTGTGATCATGCCTCTATACAAAAGTAAAGGGTCACGTATGGAATGTGGAAATCACAGGGCTATTAGCCTGCTAAGTTCAGTTAGAAAGCTGTATGGTAGGATATTGATTGAAAGGGTGCAAACGAAAACAAAAGATAACATATAGGATGTGCAAGGTGCATTTATAAGCGAAAGGGGGTGTATGGATCAGATTTTCTCGTTGCGTATGCTAACAGAGAAGTTTCTGGCAAAAAACCAGAAACTCTTCTGTGCCTTTGTAGAATTACAAAAAGCGTACGACCGAGTTGATAGAAAAAAAATTATGGAAGGTATTGTCCAAGTATAGAATGAATACGAATCTCATACACGCAATCGCGTCTCTGTACGAGGAAAGCGTTGCATGTGTTAGGGTAAACGGTGCTTTTACGGAGTGGTTTGACATCACAAAAGGTGTTAAGAAGGGCTGCGTAATGTCACCGTGTTATTCAATCTATACATGGATAATTGTATGCAAGAATTGAAAGAGGTGGGCTTGGGCGCGAAAATGAGTAATATAAAAGTATGTTACCTATTGTATGCGGATGATGCGGTGCTGATTGCTAACAGTATGGAAGATTTACAGTCCCTTGTATCTAGGATGAATAAAGTATGCATGAAAAACGAGCTAATGATGAATGTAAGTAAGTCTAAAGTCATGGTGTTTGAAAGAGAGAGTGCGAAAACAGTGTGCAATATAGTTGTGAATGATGAATACTTGGAGCAGGTCGATGAGTTTGTATATTTGGGAAGTATGTTTACGATAGATGGAAAGACTGATAGGGATATTGAAAGAAGGGTGAATGCAGGAAACTCCATTAATGGAGGACTGAACGCGGTTGGCGCTAACAAAAAGTTCTCCAAAAGAAGCGAAGCTAGCAGTCCACAATGGAGTGCTGATACCAACCCTGATGTATGGCAGTGAGGCATGGAATTGGCAGAAGAAGGATGAAAGTAATCTGAATGCCGTAGAAATGAGATCTCTGAGACGAATATGTGGTAAAACCATGTATAATCGTGTGAAAAATATTGAAATTCGTAAAGAATGCAAGACTGATGTAAGCGTAATGAGTAAGATTAAGAAAGGGACGCTTAGATGGTTTGGGCATGTGGAGCGAATGAACGAAGAAAGGAGTGTAAGAAGAATGTATGACGCGAATTTGAATGGAAGAAGAAGCCGGGGACGTCCGAGGAAGACATGGCACGATCAAGTGAATCAAATACTTAATGCGGGCCATGTCAGAAGTCAGAATAATAGAAGAGAATGTATGAGACGATGTATGAATGTGAATGAAGCAAGAAGTGCATGCCAAGATCGAGTTGTTTGGCGGTCCGTCCTCTCTGTCTACCCCTGCGGGGAAACGGCGTGATCGTTAGTTAGTTAGTTAGATTTACATTAAATTAAAAAATTAAATGGAGTTCTACGAATTAAACACAAAAACAATTAATTAATTAATTATTACACTGTACACTTTATAATACATGTATTTTAGTTAAAGTTAAACTTAATTACAATAAAGATTATCATTATCATTAATTAGATTTGAATAAAAATCCGTCTGCCAACTTTTGAATGGCGACAAGTACCTGTCAGTTGGCCCGATAGGTCACTGCCAAAAGCGATTAAATGTCTCATCCTGCACCCGAATAAAATTACTGCCAGAATTTGTGTAACGGTTTCCTCCTTACGAATAAAATTTCGGAGAAACCCTTGACAGACTAATAACTTTCTCCTAGTGGCACTGTTAAATTACCTGTTGAATAATTATATTAAATTTGCTACTTTTTATAATAATTTTCTAAAATTTTAAATGTAGATGGATCTATGCATCAATACGAATACAATGGAAATCTAAAAAGTAAAAATAGGAAAAAGGACAAAAATTTGGTTATAAACAATTTACTAAAGTTATTTTTTGTATCTTTTATTTGTACTTAATTTTTTACGCATTTTCCCCATATCACCAATCAGTACCTATCAAAAACATATACATATTTATTTACTATATATTTGATTTTCTCATCTCGTCATAAGTAAGTTCAAAGTTTTTTTCTGTACTGTTCTTCACATCTCTTACTTAATTATTATACTTTTTTCTAGATATATTATATTACCATACTAGCTTTTTTCCTTTCTATTTTTCTATAATGGCACATAATATGAACTAAACTTGTCAATTTGTCTGTCCTAAAACGGGATTTGTTCCCAGTTGGGCAGAAAAGGCCTTCTTACATTTTATTGTTTAATAATGTGTGTTTCAAATAAATAAATCTATATAAAAAACTTCTCTCGTCAGAGGCCTCCCGCATTTATGCCCAATACTAATTTAGTGGAAGTGTTGCATGGGTTATGTTCTATCATAGTCATCACATTAACTATTATACGAGTATTTGTCTGATAAAACTGGGAAATATTATGAACTGTGAAGATTTTTGTAAATGTAAGACAAACATTCCCTTTTACGAAAAACCTGAAATATCTGAAAATATCCCACTACCTATCTCCCATCTCCTACTTAGCCAGCCGAGGAATTAAGCTCACGACGCCTAGGTGGGAACCAGATGCGATGCGAACTCAGCCACTGACCGGTCAATTATGACTGAATGTTATGACAATTATGATTAAATGTTTTGAATAGGGATAACCAATAGCTAATAGCCAATCAAATCTCTTGGACATTCAATCGACAAGAGAAAATTGATCGTTAACCTTATGGATGGCTGGAAATTTTTCAATCGGATTGAAGACAATGACATTTAAATTCTTACTGGTTTTCTATAAAATGGGATGGGCCCAAAAAACACATTGATTTTTGTCCTTAATCATTCAAACCGTTAAAATTACAATAGTAACGTTCGTATTTATCCCAGTTCCCCGAGTGGAGATAGTGGACAATCGGGGGGTGCTGATCTTGGACAAGTTCTACAAGAGAGGCTCCACCATCGAGCTGGTCTGCCAGATCAGCCGCGTGCCGCAGCCCAGCGGCTACGTGCAGTGGAGGCACGGCCTCCGGACGCTCAACTACGACACCACGAGAGGCGGAATCAGGTATGCTCATTGCTCAACACCATTGGTGTAAACTTTTTCTCGTCTAGATCGAATATCTCTCATGATTGAAATTCATTGGTTAAATTGAGCAAGTTTATAAGAACAAAGGCATAATATTCCACACTTTCATCAGTCTCAAAATTCTTTCATGATCAATTCTGTAGTACAAAATTATATTTCAGCAAATTAATAGTCCTATATAATACAAATAGACTAGAGTACACTTACCATACTTGTCTCAATTTTAATGAAGTATTAATGGTTCCTAAGCATGCAAAAAAATATGGACAAAGATCTTTAGATCACATGATTCATAGGTATTTAAATATGTTACCCGATGAAATTATTAAATTTTAAAACTAAACAATTAATAAATATATTGAAAACTTGGTTAGCTGAAACAAGCTATGTATGATTTATTGTTGTAGTTTATGTTTTTTTTATACATATTTTGTAGAAATACTTTTGGGTAAGATTCTTGATTTGTATGTTTTAATTTAGTTACATTTGTTTTTTATGTTATTATTTTTTAATAATACATATACACATATACCTATGTACGTTTATACGTATGTACCTATTCGTCCAAAATTACACAGGCCCAATTTGTGCATCAGTACGAAATTACGAGTCCACCGAATGTGGTTTAGTGAGTCTTCAGAGGGAGAGAGAAGACTAGTTTTGAGATTGAGTCCTTATAACAAGACAAGTTGGAGATCTGCCAATCAGTTTGCTGGACTTCTGGAAAAGGTCGTGACCGGAGCAGACTTTACTTCTTCTAGGATACCTAAAATTATTATTCTTCACTAAAAGCTTTACAATAAATATGTAATTTAAATTGAAGTTTTTTTGTTTTGTTTTCAAACACTTTATTATATTTATATTTATGGATTATAGACCGTTTTCGATTGAACTCAACCTTCATCAGGAATGTACACATATAAACTATATTAACATACAGAGATATATCATTATGAAGATGTGGAAAGAGACGGAATATCAGAGAAGAATATCAGAAGGGGGGTCGTAGAGGGGTAGATAGAGGAGTATGGGAAGGGGAGGAGAAGAAAGGGAACGTCCTTAATATCGGACTTTGGGTTAAATTTGAAGGTTCCTGAAGCCGGTCGAAAATGTGTAAATATAAATAAAATAAAGTTGTTTAAAACAATTTCTTTCATTTAAATTATAATGTCAAGCCACAAAGTGATTGGTTTCTTCGATAAAATAAATATGTATATAAAGTTTAAATGGATTACTAGTTTAATAAATATGAAGCTGAAAATAAGGAAATATTACGAATTTAATTTAATATTATTATCGATGGTCCGCTTTTGGTCGGTCATAAAATTAATATAACTCGTGTGATTTTTTTCCAGTGTAAAAACTGACATGATGCCAACAGGAGCCACGAGCAAGTTGTTCATCGCCAATGCCAACAAGCACGATTCAGGGAACTACTCTTGCAGCCTAGACGAGGCGGCCATCACCACCGTCTCAGTGCACGTCCTCAACGGTAAGTCCCTCCTCGCGCTGAATAGCACTGAACACCAACCCCCTTCGAATACCTCACTAGTAACTAGCGAGCTGTTTGTAACTATGATCGCTTATAATACCAATGTTAGAATGACTATGCGCTGTTGATTGTATAATTTCATTAGCATGTGCATGTTGCAGGGGAGCACGCGGACGCCATGCAATACGGCGCGGCCGGGCCGGGTCCGCGCGCCACCGCGCTGCTAGCTCTGATGCTGCCCGCTCTCGCCCGGGGCAGGTGACCTCTCCTTCTGCTGCTCTCCTGTCTCCTGCCTCACTGTCTGCCCTCACTGCTTGACCTGGGAGAGAGACTCTGGACCGGTTCAACACCGCGAACAGTCGAACATTAAGTTGCCATTTTGAAATGATAAATAATCAAAATGTGCAATTTGTATATAGTGTTTGCAGTTCGGAAATACTCGTATTAGACAATTAGCGATGTTTGTGGAGTTTTGTACGAGGAAATGAGTGTTTATTATGTTTCTAGATAGATAAAATACATCAAAGTGAAAGTAATTTTAAGAATCAAGATTTATCTTTAATTCGCGATAATCTGTAAATAGTAGAACAACTGGTGTACTAATGTGATTGCATATATCACAATAGTAGACTTGCAAGTAACGCTAGAATAACTTCATATTAGTTGGCGGCCATTTTCATCGGCTTGTGCGTATCAACGTGCATTTAAATACATTTGTGAATCAAACGTGAAACTCAATAACACCCACAATTTATAGCTTAGTTGGTTCAGATGAAGTAATTACAGTACATACTGTAATCTTATGAACATAACGAGTCATCTCTCAAAATTTCAACAAGTTTTTGTACTTTAAAAATAACGTTAGAAAAGTAAATTTTATTGAAATAACAATACAAACGTCCCTTTAACAACCAGAGTCGGCCCATGTTTATGAGATTTTTAAATGTTTCATAAATTATTAACCTTGGCCAATCGATTTATCTGCCAACTAATCAAAGGACACACTTACGCATGGGAAAGATAATTGCTCTAAAACAGTATTAGCAAGGTTCCTGTAGACGCGCGCAGACTCTACCGATATGTTATTTATGTTCAATAATGTAGGTACCGATGTATTTTAGTAATTGTGTAATCTATCTTGTTTCAATACTAAATAATACCTTCATTAAACATTTAAAAACTATGCTGTGCGTATTTGATAATTTTTGGTTAAGGAAGGTAAAATCGAATTACTAATTTATCTCAAATGACGTAAATTAAAAATTATGCTTATGCAGACAGAATCATATCTGATTACGTCTAAAAAGGATCAAAATGACAATCTGGTCTCCTTTAATGGAAGCAATATTCCCAACAAGCCCTCCACTGATATGCTTGGTGTAACGCTGGTGACCATGGGGGATCTATCGAAGCCAGAGTAAAGTTAGCCTCTCAGAAGCTGGGCATATTGTACAGAGCCCGCAGATACTTTAATATTACACAACTGTTGACCCTGTACAAATCGCAAGTGCGCCCCACTGTAGAATTTGGCAGCTACTTTTTGGAGCCCCCAAATATCTGAAAAAAACCCTCGACTCTGCAGAAACGGGTGATCCGTTTGATAGATTCGTCTATCTTGACAAACCGATTGCAATCTTTGGAGCACGGACGTCAGGCGGGAATGCTGTCCTTGTTTTACCGGTATTTTAATGGAAGATACTCCGAGAAACTATGGTCATTGATCCCTTCAGCACCAGTGGTAGCATAGTCGGGAAACACGCCAAAGGCGCTCCCAACATTTGCACATGGGTGACATTTGCCACGTGAAAACCTGTCGCTTCTACGAATCGTTCTTGTGTTCAACAGCTCGGCTATGGGATGATCTACCGGTCTTTGTGTTTCCTCCCTCCCGCAACATTTCACTCCTTCCGATCTCCTAAAAGACCCTCCACACAGCATCTGAAAAGATGATATAGGCCTTGAGGGAAATTATTTCCCTCATGGCCTCTTGTGTGACTTAAAAAAAAAAGATACTTACAGAAAACCTCCCTTTTCCAAAAAATATAAGAACCTCTTTATTTCTGTTGAATCCGCTAAAGTATTCATTTCTAAACGAGTTTTAAATTGAGATCCATATAAAAATGTGTCCGGGACAAATTCTACAAAAATGTGAATTTAAAGAAATATCGATGAGATAATAATTATTAATATATTCCTGTGCCGGCGGCATACGTAGGATGGGTCGGGTGGGACGGGTGGGTAAGGAGGAACGAAGCCCCCTATGGGGGGGGACTGTGTTTTGCGTTATAAAAATGTAGGAGAGGTTTCATCCTTCGGCCGATAAAAACAATAGGGATAAGTAATGAGGGTAATATCTCTCCGAAGGGCAGGTGCGCCGCTAATATCTCCTCCGCCCTGTGACCTCCCTATAATCTAGATGGCTTCCATACCTTCCTACCTCCCTACCTTCACGTGTGCAACCTTGGACCTTCTCGGGCACAAAACTACACATTTTTATAAGGCTCTCTATTACCAGACTACGAGTAGCAGTGAGAAAATTATTATTTATTAAAATTATTATTTAGCGACATTTATCTTTGCTCGGAAGGTTTTTTCAATTTGGATGAGTGTTTCTAGCTAATAATTATTGTTTATAAAAATAATTGTTACCCTTTGCGCTATGCACAAAAATCTTGTCTTAAGTTTTTAAGAACTTTAGTTTATCAATTAATAAATTATTATTTATTTTATTATTTTATTTTTTTAATTTATTTACGGACCAATGTCCAATTACACAAAATATGTAACACGAAATGAAATAAATAAGAGCTACAGAAAAAGAACGGCAAATACATAATGCAAGAATGAAGCAATGAGGACAAAAATATAATTTGAGAGAACATTCAAGTCAAAGCCTGAACATAGTTTTAGTAAAGTCCATGATTTTAGACATTCTAAATGATAATACTTCGAGTTCTAATTTCGTAAAGCCCTACAAAAATCATTCAGACTGGTACCAAAAATTTCAAGGCCTTTGCTTAAATTAACAAATCTCGACATTCTGGACAGTGAAGAATGGTACCCATAATTGGTAGAGTGTTTATTGAGGAAAAGCAATTCGTTGTTCCTGAGTCTATGCCAAGGTTGAACCGAATGAGTTGCAACAAAGAAGGTGAGTCAATGATACAATTAATTATTTAAAAAAATCAAATAAGATCAAAGTCTTCCCCAAGCTTTTCTAATGTGGAAATGTTTATGGTTTGTACAATTTAAATATAGGAGTAATCGCAAATAAGAAAAACGACTCGTTTAATATTTATCTGACACGTGACAATTGACACATTTCTAAAGGAATTCCAAATGTTGATGAATCGAAACCTTTTGCACGAATAGCAGCAATCCGTTAATCGCATTCAATCTGATGTCGTAGATTGAAGACATTTGAAACAAAACCCTTCAAGAGCTGCTGTGAGGAAACAGTATGCATATATCGGTATTGATCTGTTTTTGATTAACCTATTGAAATAATGAAATTTTTCGGATTTTAATAAGATGTAGTAATTTATAATAACACAAAGTACAGCTTTACTTTCATGACCTCCTTCTGAATTAATAGGGTAGGGAGTAGGGACTCATTCCTGCGATAAGGAACAGCACACAACTGCTGACTCTGTACAAAACGCAAGCGGACCCCACTATTGAAATTTCTCTCAAGGCCTATATCATCTCGGGGATGCTGTGTGGAGGGTCTTTTAGAGGATAGGAAGGAGTGAACTTGGGTCTTGAACAGACCAATATTGTATAATGGAGGAAATACAGAGGCCGGCTCATCATTCCACAGCCGAGCTATTGAAAACAAGAACGAGTCGTAGAAGCGACCCGTTCTCATGTGACAAATGTCAACCGTTGGGCGCGCGTTTGGCTTGTTTTCAGAGCATCTTTCATTAAAATACCGGTAGAACAAGGACAGCATTCCCGCCTGACTTCTGTGCTCCAAAGATTGCAATAGGTTTGTTGAAATGTGAATATATCAAATGGATCGCCCGTTTCTGCAGAGTCAAGGGTTTTTTCCATATATTTTGAGGCTACAAAAAGTGGTGGCTGCCAAATTCTACAGTGGGGCGCACTTGCAATTTGTACAGGGTCAACAGTTGTGTACTATTAAAGTATCTGCGGGCTCTGTACAATACGCCCAGCTTCTGAGAGGCTTCTGAGAGGCTTCGATGAAGTCCCCATACCTGAGCTGGTCACTTAAGGTTACACCAAGAATATCAATGGAGGGCTTGTTGGGAAGATTGCATCCATTAAAGGAGAGTAGATTGTCATTTCGATCCCTTTAGATGTAATCAGACATGAATGGGTTTTTGAAACATTAAATTCGTCGAGGTTATTCTTACCCCAAGAGGAGACTTTCTTGAGATAACCGTTAATTCTCTGATTCAAAGCCCTCCGAGCCGTAGTAGTTTGCGTGCCCTTGTCAGACAAAAAGCTATCATGCACTGTCCTGTCCTCCGATG
This sequence comes from Halesus radiatus, assembly GCA_022606495.2. Lineage (NCBI taxonomy): Eukaryota > Metazoa > Arthropoda > Insecta > Trichoptera > Limnephilidae > Halesus > Halesus radiatus. Next base: position 24,241 of record JAHDVE020003932.1, read on the forward strand.
TCAATGTCAATGGATTGGTGCATATGTTAAGAGGTGCAACAAACAAATGTCGGAGACAAATGGATCCTTGTGGGACGCGAGCATTTATTGAATGCGAAGAAGAGATAAAACCGTCAGCAACCGGTTATGTAGTTTTGTAAATGAGTTGCATTCAATTACCTTTCCACTATGGCCGTAAACATAGCAGATGAACAAAATGTACATGCTACGTATTTTATTTGCGGAAGTTATTGAATTAAATTGGGATATATTAATGGTTTTGTGTTTAATTCGTAGAACTATATTTAATATTTTAAAAATTTACTGTAAATGGAATATAATAATATTATTATTAAGTTCTGCAAGTATTTTTAGTTTTCATATTTGTTACAGCTGTTTCGGCGTTCAAGGCAATTTTAAAACTGCGATTAATTCACATTGTGACGACTTACGAGTATTTATATTTATTTATATAACCGATTGAGTTAGAAAATAATTAAAAATTTATATTCTGTCAGGATTTTACTTTTTTAATGTGGTTCACCATATTTAAATGATAATGTTTTTTTAATGTGTTATATTGTTTTGATAATTGAACATACTGAGAAGTGGTGAATAAATAAATTTCATTACTTTATTAATTAATGTTATATTAGAATCATTCGTTCGTTTATTAACTAAATGTAAATTTAATCTAAGGCCCTTTATTTCTATATGCAAGGATTTAAGCCCGTTGTTGTCAAGCGGGACGTGATTATTTACTAAAAGATGTTCTATTATTAAAAGCTATATTTAAACCATTTTTTTTATTTGTCGTGCAATTTTGCAGAACTTAATAGTAATAACATTATTAAATTTGATTTACGTTAAATTAAAAAAAAAAAAGAAGTGAAACAGTTGAGATATACTCGTATTCACACATTTGTAAACCGGCAAATTATTGTCATTAAAAATCATCATGTATTCATGCACATCATTTCGTGGTTTTCATGGCTCCTCAAAATAGGAGTGTACGTATATGTATATTGGGAGGTCGAATGAAATTCATCGTTGTAGAATAATTACTGTATCATATCGTGTTTTCACATTTCAAAACATTAAAAAAATAACTAATTTTTCACATTTACATTTTTACAAATTCTTGTTAATTTCATCTTAGTACCTAACTATGATAACTCGCACACCTAACTATTATATACCTATGTTAAAAACCACTAATTATTCTGGTAATATTTTGTGATGAAAACCATCAAGTAATATTATGTTCAACATTTGTAAATAAATTTACCTATATATTTCTCAAATTTATACGACACGTATATTATGTATTTAATAATCACATTATATTATTTTTGGACGGCTTTTCCGCTAGGGTGACAATAACCTCAATTTTCAATTTTCCCATGAAATCTATATGAAATCGCGCCGTTTTTGTGAAAACTCACCTCAGGGGAGCTGAACGAATACTACTAGGGTTTATTTTATTATGTGCAAACAGATTCAGAAACATGCTTACCTTGTAGGTCACTCCAGATTCAAACGTTAAATTACAAAGTTATCGCTTGAGAAGACATGATTTTGCACGCACAGGACACAATACTAGAAAACACTGCGCATTGCATGATATTGTAGTTACTATTTAAATCCTATTTGTCATTGATATTATAAAAGAAGTTAGAAGTTAGAAGAAGAAGACTCCGTTCCCTTACGTCACCCAATTTTTTGTTAAAACAAAAAATTTCTTACATTTTTTAACAATGTAACGACACGCCAAAAAATAATATTCTGGAATTCTATCCAGTTATCTTTTCGACATAACAAAGAAGGTTTGTTAACTGATGGGAAAGTTAGGAGAGCACCACGATGGGCAACTGGTGTGAAGGAGGGGATGCTGAGAGGAGGGCCGTGGGAAAATGAGAGTCGAAGATAAGGATATCGGTGCGACTTACCCGGTGATAGTGTTTTGGGCGGGTTCCGGCGTCGTCTGGACAATAGCTCAGGTTTCGGAACAGAATGGAGGTTTCCTCTCTCTCAGGGTTATATAAGTCGACCGCAGTCTTATAATTGAAGGAGAGGCATTCAATTCTACTTTAAATCAAGAGATGGCGTACTTTCAGTTCAGAGTTTAATGTGACGAGAACATAGACATACAGGTTATGTACAGTCGTACGCCAAGTAGCTGGCATCTATTCTGTTCTAAAGTTAGACTACTTCTCTCTCTCTCTGATGGAATCCTAGACCGGGCTAATTAATTATGACAAACACACAAGTACAACACATAAAAGAGGGACGGTTTGGACAGCTTACTTGAGGATGTTGGTATCGTGACGCCATGGCTGGGGTTGCCTGCGTGGGCAGTGTACAAGGGCCACAGGCGTCGGACATCTCCACACTGAGTTTAATGGTTAATTACAGGTCACCATCTTATGTGTTTTAAGGTAAAATGGGAACGATCCGTTGGGGTCCTCAGACCCGCATGCGATTAACGTTGCCAATCGGACTCGAATTATGAAATAATGAGACAATCACGCAGGTGATTGCTCGGAGGTCGGACTGGAAGTGGCGAGGCGCTCGGGAGTCGCTTCGCGCTACCCTGTTTTATGTGGTCAGTAATGATCTGTGTTAGCCCTCATTGGTTGATTAACCATGCTAGAAGGTGGGAAGTCACCGTATTGGTTGCTGAGCTGGCGGGCCGTTGTGATTGGCTGCCGGGCTCTTTCCTGTCACAAGAAGCTAGAAACACTCCAGTATCTTCCAATTGTTACGTAACAAGGTTCATTAGTGATTTTAATTAAATTTTCTGTGCGGACGCATTGGGTATTGGTTTTAATAGTGGTGACGTTTTACCAACTAAATGATAAAATCTACCTTAATCAGTTACAAGTATTGATAAAATTCAAAACCAGAAAAATTCAAACACGCCCAGTTCAAGCAAAAATCTTTTTTATTTCCAAATGCAACAGTTCCAAAAATTATCAATTTCTTCAGAAAAGATAAATGACTGAAATATCCATTAATGATGAGAAGGGTACTCATATGTGACCTAATGACCTAAAATGGCGTAAATATCCATATAAAATGAACACAAATCAAATATCTAATATGCACGTGCAAATAATCCGATGTCGAGTAATTTATTATTACATAAAACCACTAAATATAAAGACCATTTTAAAGGTCCCCAACAATGGAACGTCAACGATGGAAATTAAAAAAAAAATTGACGTTCCAAGTATACAAAAAATCTTTGCCAAACATATTCTAGTTCAATATCTCAAAAATAACAAAATTCCTATCACTCCTCAATACCAGAGCAAAGCAAGTAGACAAGCTAAATCTAATGATATAATAATACACATATAAAACCTATTTCCACTTTTATTTTATTTAACCGTAACCGGTTTCAGCTTGTTAAAGCCATCTTCAGACTGGTAAGCATTAATCTTAATCTACGGTTTATATACACAACATATGGGGGAGGAGGGGTGGGGAGAGACTACAAGCGATTTATTCTATTACATGGGTTTTCTTTATATTTGTTAATAAGGCGTCTTTGACTGCCGACTTTCTAATTATGTTGGTTATTCTCGGTAAGCTTTATTACCTCTGGTTTGCTTTTTTACCAGTCTGAAGATTGCTTTAACAAGCTGAAAGCGGTTACGGTGAAATAAGATAATAGTGGAAATAAGTTTTATGTGTTCTATTATATCAGTATAATGGAATTCCACCATGTATTATCAGTTTCAAAAATAGAAATATTAAAATTCGATCAATAATTGCATAAAGTCCAGCAAAACTCGGCTTAAGGAATTAACAGAAGAAGAACTGACTGGTATTCTTAATACAACGTCATAGAAATTACTGGAAATACCCTACCCAACCTTGAAGCTAAAATATACAAGTCGCTGAAAGCCCTTTATTCAAAATCTTGTTCGCTTCAGCATAGGATCTCCTAGTGGTAGGACTATGAAAAAAATTCTATAATATATATATATATGTATTTTTTTATATTTATACTTTACCATAAAATGTCTAAAATCATTTAGAAAATAATAAAAAAAATAAAAAAATAAGTAGGCACTATCGGTACTATAGGTACTACCTTTGCAATCAGCTGCCCGGAGTGGACTGCTCTAATTACGCCAGCACAGAACCGGCCTTGAGAAGAAGGCCGGTGTGGAGCATTCGAAGAGCATCGATTCTAAGTCAATGATTTCTGGTTCGAGTCCAAAAAAATAATCACTTTAAAATTTTTTTTTAAATTAATCAATAGGATTTTATTCATCTTTTGCATCTTCTCTGATCTCTTAAACACCAAACATAATGATGTTATGGATATTGATAAAAAGGTTTCATTATCACATCACGGGAGCGAGTTGTTGTACATATTTTCAGAAACATTTTATATTGATTTTAAATTCTCGTTCACAAGGATGAGTATTGAAACAATTTATTATATTGGCAGTGCAAGTACACGGAAAGACATCCAGTTGGTCGCATGACACTAAACTGAGGAAATCAAATATTCAGAGATTGCATTTATCTAGTAAAGCCTTTAAAAGGTTTGCGTATCTTAGAAAATGTGTTGATAAATTTAATATTATATCGTTTTATGTTTATTCACTTACTCGTTTAGCAGGAAACATATGTTTTCTTATAAGACTGGATTTAATTCCGAAATTATTCTGCGGTCGTCTATCATTAAAAAGAATCATTTTCGTTGCGGAATACACCGAAGAAGTTCACAAAAAGTCATCTGATGTGTTGGTTGCTATGAGAGTCGGACTCAAAGGATTTTTCCAGTACCTTACTAAAAAGATCAGAATACCCCGAAGATCCATAGGAAGTTCACAAAAAGTCATCTGATGTGTTGGTTGCTATGAGAGTCGGACTCAAAGGATTTTTCCAGTACCTTACTAAAAAGATCAGAATACCCCGAAGATCCATAGGAAGTTCACAAAAAGTCATCTGATGTGTTGGTTGCTATGAGAGTCGGACTCAAAGGATTTTTCCAGTACCTTACTAAAAAGATCAGCGGCCATCTCGGCCGACCGACGCTGTCAATAGTGGTATTAGTGATGGTATTATTATCTCGGAAGTTACCGGCGTGGCAGGAAGCAGTCAGCGGGCAGCAGGGAGCAGGGAGCCGGGAGTTGGGAGCTGGACGAAAGGAGCAGAGATATGGCAGGATAATGGCGATCAGTCATTTAGTAGACTGTGACCCGGTGCAGGCACTAATTATCAAACATACGTCACACGTCACTCGGAGTAGTGTTTATTGCGATCACACCCCGGGGGTCGCCAGGGTTCCGCAACGGTTTCCAAAAGCTACGAATTCAGCTGTCAGGCATAAAACCCTATTTTAAAACCAATATAATATAAAGTAATTAAAAAAAATTACAATTAATCGGCGATATTAATAAATGAATAAGCGATATTTTTCACATTGGGGATTTGCCTGAGCTTATGGGACAATGGCATCCACAACCGGGGTATGCTGTGAGATGGAAGACAGTAGTACATGAATTATAATATACTGTCTTTGATACAGAATATTAAATACATTCTATAACCATTACCCATCTAACTCCATACTTCAATCAAATTAACTATTATATAATGTATCTTTAATTTTATCTCTTGTACTATTTTATTTTATTTAGGAACTTCTCAGTTGGATAGTCAAAGTGTTCTTACTGTAAAACGTTTTTGTTAATTAAATAATTAAATAATTAAATTAAAGAATTCATCAAAGAATGTACCGCAGGTTGCAAATTCTTCTCTTCGCCAATTTCCCATATTCTGTGGCCGAAAAGGTTCGCGAACCCCCACTCCGGATGAGTGTTAATCAACCCGGTGGTCCACAGACCAGTGCCGTGTCGTGATTCGGGCGCTATAGATTGGTAACCATCCGCTAATCGTCATCATTTAGAACCTTGATAAACATTCACATACCGTCAAGACCAACCCGACAAACCGATTCTTTTTATTTGCCCGCATGCAGGACCAATCTTAGGATAAATTCTCCATTTCCCCATATTTGTGCGCAATATAACGCACAATTTCACAATATCGACATTCTTCACAACCCGCTTTTAAAATATCGAACCAAATTGGAAAAAACAAAATATATGACGTTTTCTATAACAGCCAGAAGACAGCCGACTGATGACTATGCCCTCAAATTACATAAATTCTAAGGAATCTTTTAACATAATCAAGGATTATCAAGCCTCTGTCCCACTATAGCGCACTATAAAGCATTAAATATCTTGGTATCGAAATTGATGAACATCTCAAATGGAACTCGCACATTGACGTCATTTCAAAAAAACTCACCAACTACAGGTACTTCTTTAGAAACATCCGTAATATCCTCAAAATAAACGATAATAAAAAAAATATTCAATTTATTTTTTATAACTTATTGAAGTTTGTAAACCTCATTGTAATATTTAATCATTGAAGAAGATAATATTAACACATCCCAAATGAACCACGAAACCGAAAAAACAACAGAAAATAAAAAGATTTCAGTCGCATCATTAGCTAAGTTGGTTAAGCGGTTACCCCGGATAGGTGGAGGTTCTGGGTTCGAGTCCCAGATGCAACTGAAATCTTTTTAATTTTGTTATTTTTTCGGTTTCGTGGTACATTTGGGATGTGTTAATATTATCTTCTTCAATGATTAGATATAAAAAAAAGTTTATCATGCTTTGTGTCAATTACGAATTGAGTAGGGGATAACCGGTTGGGGATCTGCCTCGGGAACTCACACAGAACGGCTCAACATAGTCCAAAAAGGAATAATAAAGACAACTCTAATAGTCCCGGTTAGAACTCCGTCGGACGAAATTTTTAAAAACGTTAAAGTTTTTAACTTAAAAAAAACTTTACTCAAAAGATGTCTTATTTAATTTTTTTTTAATATATCTGAATACTCCACTGCCCAACATAGACAGACAACCAGGGCAGAAAGTCAAAATACATTGGTTATACCCAAATTTAATACATCTTTTGGACAGATAAATTTTAAACTGCAAAACTTTATACCAAATAAATTTAATAAAATAGCAAAAATTAATATCCTAAAAAATAGAGCCAAAACATTGCTTATAATTTGTTATATTTTTTGGATTTGAGGCCTAAATATCCATCCAAACTGAATGATATTATTTTTTAATTTTTAATTAAAGGTTTACTAAATATCTACTATGGATGAGAAGTATTTTATTTATTTTTTTTTAAATTATGAAGTACAGACCATGAAAACTATTTTTTTTCATAATCTTAGATGCAACTTAGAAAATTATTTGCAGGTTTACCTTTTTTTAATTATCATATTTGCTATATAAATATGATCACGTAAATAAAAATACAAAAACAAAAATTAAAAAAAAAAAACAATTTTCTGATCGATATTTTAAATTATGCTGGCAAATTTATCTTCCAACGCAAATTGGTAGTTTTTAATTTAATTTAAAGTCCGCCATAATGCTTATTTTAATATTTAAAAAAATACATATTTTATATTATTGCTTTAATGGCCTCTATTTCATAATGTAAAACAAAAATAAATAAATTACTTGTAATTCGTAGTAGATATTTAATATACTTTTTGATGAAAAAAAAGATCATTAGGTTTAGATGAGTATTTTAGCCTCAAATCCAAAATTAAGTTTTGCATGAAACAGGCCGCACAGCCGCTCCCCTTAACAAAACACTTGGCTGATCGGGGACTCAGATTGATCATTCGAAAATTTGGGAAGAATGGCCGTAAGTCAACATTTAAGGCCAGTAACTGAAAATTGTAATAATTATTTCCCTAATTTTTAAATAATAAAGTTACCGCTTCATATGAAAATTAAGCGGTAACTTTAAAAAAATAATGTAAAAATTAAGCGGTAACTTTGTTACAAACATTTTTTTTTACATAAAATTATAAATACACTGAACAACCTACGTGTAATGTATATACAACAAAAAATCCCACATAGGCAAGGCCAGTGCGTGGGTATACCTGGTATCAGTTAGTTGCAGCATATTAGTTTATTTGTATTAATACATGAATGTTGAAGGTAAGTTAAATAAAAGATTTTAAGTTAAATAAGAACAACAAAACGAAAAAAAAAGAAAATGGGGAAAATATATATATTTTTTTTACATGAATACCGCACAAGAGTCCCAAACTGCTCCCAACCGTCTGTAGCCAGTGAGACTATGGCATTCCCAATTGGGGAATGTTGTGAGGATGAAGGTATTGGGGAGGAGAAGGAGAAGGGAGAGAGGAAGGTGGGGAAAAAAGGAAATACCTGGCTATTCAGATCTGGTCACCAAACACGGCTAAAAGCCATTTCAAGCAACGTTTCAATTCTGAATGGTGGTCTTTCACCAGGGCGATACTGAGAGTATCTTCCACTCTGGAACGTGCGCAAATATACTAAATATTATTTTTTAATTAATTAATTGTGAAACAACACAAATTAATAACATAAAATTTACTTGCGCGCCGGGATTTGAACCCGCGACCTTCGGATTCGTAGTCGAGAGCCTTACCCCTCGACCATGGAGGCCGTCAAAATATAAGTTATAGCAGGAAAAGATTGATATCTTTGGTTTTAATGCAGTTTTTTTTATTTCATTTTTGAATGTGTTGAAAGACGAAATGTTTGGATACTTACATTCTGTAGATAGAAAATTATACGTTTTAGGAGCATTAAAAAAGTATGTCTCTGCGCAAGCCTAGTTTTACAAAAAGGTACTTCAAGTACGTTATTTACCCTATTACTAGAGCGATTTTCGTTTTGTGGGATAGTTTTTTTCTGGAAAATATATATTTTAGGCGCTGTAGACAATAAATGTTTCGTATATCAAACAGTTCAGCCTCGTGGAATAATTGTATGAATAATACATAACATTGAATTATTTCTCTGAAAATAAAATGATTGTGAAACAGGATGAGATAACTTCTAGATTAATAATCCCCTTTTGAGATATATAAAATTAAACCTTGAACCTTGAACCTTGTGAAATAGAAAAGCTAGTCCAGTTTATTATTATTATTATTGTCTCAAATTTGGACACTCAAAAAGAATATACATATTTGATTTATAAACCTGTTACATTATTGGTTGTTTTTAGATTTCCGGTTTATGTGAAAAGATTTTTTAAACCATGTCATTAATAAAAACCAAACATTTCTTCAATAAATGCTAAATTAATTTGCGGTGTCATTTTTAATAAATTGAGTAAGTAATATTTTATACAAAGTTGTTATTATTAATTTATTAATAATAACACCACAAAGTGAATGTAAATCTTTTGAAGAAAAAAAAGAGACATTCTTTTTTACGTCAATACTTTTTAATAAATAATTAATAATTTTATACACAATTAATAATTTTGACGTAAAGGAAGGCCTAAAAATTTTACAACTGGTTTATAATTAGATAATTACGAAATTTAAGAAATTAGAAAAAATGTTAATTGTCAATTGAATATTATTGACAATCAAATATAGCATTTAGTAAAATATTAATAAAAATAATAATTATCATTATTATTCTTTAGTTGCTATGATTCACTTTTTCCATGATTTCGTTTGTAATAAAAAATTAACTTAAAAATAATTTCTGATATAAATTTATTATTAATAATTTTATTGAAAAAAAATGTAATTTTATTTATTCGATAATTTTTACATTTTCAATTAATTACTTGCCCCTTTCTTCCCTTATTGTTAATTTTTGTTTATGTTTGTAATTTGTCTATTCTTACGTTAACATTTTTCTGTGTTTTTTATTTTTCTATTCTTGTCATTATTTCTCAGTACACTGTGTATCCTGATTAGGGAAGCTTCGTTTCTAAAACATGTTGATATATTTTACATTAATAAGTGGTCTATGCAAAACATTTCTTATTCATTTTAATAAAAAAGTCACCACAAAATAATTTTACATTTATTAAAGAAGTCATAATTTAAAGCTCACAAATTTATTTATATTTATCTCCTAATTTAATCACTATTTAATCTATTATTAAATATACTCACAATCCGTATTATTATTAATTTAAGTTATCTGCACATTTCCCTGATTAACCCTAGCAAGTAGTATTTGTACAGCGCCCTTGAGGTGATTTTTCACAAAAACGGCGCTATAGAAATCGTCCAAGTATTATTATTATTATGTCAGTCAACCAGACGGAACGTAACCGGACCTAGTCCAACATAACCTAAGCTTTCCTCATCTACCTAACCTAACAAACTAACTAACTTTATTAGCTTATATTTAAAGCAGGTGGGCCCTTCCCTATTCTGCGGTCTATTTCATTGATTCAGAATGATTTTTTTTTACATCATTTTATTTATTTCCATTCTATTTCAATTAATTTGCACTTATAAAGATGCAGCAAATCTAACGGCAAAATGTCGTATGAATACTTTTAATCTTAATTATTTATTGATTTCATGTATAATTTGTAAAACCCCTTTTTTCTAATGTTATTTTTAATAGTTAAATTTATTTTAATAATACGTTTGGATTTAAAATGGAGTACTATAAATTAAAATTGTCAACAATAAATTAAAAACCATATATAAATATTAAACAAATTATTATAAGCAATAATTATTACCTGAAAAATCATACAAATTGAATAATCTTCCGAGAAAAAATACATGCTGCCGACGGGACTCGAACCCGCGACCTTTCGTTTACCGGACAAGTGTTCTACCACTGAGCTACGGCAGGTTATTCATTACCCGCCAAATTAGTCAACATGTACTAGTTCTTCAGACTACAATCATTGCTTATTACATTTTTTCTCACTGGAAACAACCATCTTTATTTTTGTGGGAAAGGCGTTGTAAGTGCTAACTCTCTCACTAGATGGCGTCGAGATTCTATCGAATCTACATTTTATTGTAAGAATATTTTTTACTTGCCAGATATTATTATTTTAAATGATAAACTAATGTTTATAAGACAAGATTTTTTATGCATAGCACAAATATGGTAACAAATTATTATAAGCAATAATTATTAACCTGAAAAATCATACAAATTGAATAATCTTCCGAGAAAAAATACATGCTGCCGACGGGACACGAACCCACGACCTTTTGTTTACCGGACAAGTGCTCTACCACTGAGCTACGGCAGGTTATTCATTACCCGCCAAATTAGTCAACATGTACTAGTTCTTCAGACTACAATCATTGCTTATTACATTTTTTCTCACTGGAAACAACCATCTTTATTTTTGTGGGAAAGGCGCGTAAGGTTCGTCGTCCCGTCGGCAGCATGTATTTTTTCTCGGAAGATTATTCAATTTGTATGATTTTTCAGGTAATAATTATTGCTTATAATAATTTGTTTAATATTTGTGCTATGCATAAAAAATCTTGTCTTGTAAACATTAGTTTAATCATTTAAAATCATATATAAATATTTTAAAAATAAATTCATAGGTGATTATAGTTTAGCACATATTTAAAAACAAAAATTTATGTTCATTTTTATGTCATCGACTGTAGCAACTACTATTCAAACGAATCTATTGTCGATCTATGCTATAGAATAGAATGAAAGTTGACGTCGATTCAACACTGGCCATATATTTCTATCGGTTGTAAATTAATAATTCAAAATTATATTAAGGGTGTTGTTTTATAACGTTCGCGCAATATTTTTAAGATCACCCCTTGAACCAACCGAAACGAGGAGTTCAACCAATTTTTTGCCTTACGAAGTGCAAAATATGTGAAAAAGTCGATTAAATTTTAATGCTTTTAAAAGCAAATGAAATCCGGGCTTCACAAATGCGGTTCACGCCATAATTGACCGCGTTGTAGATCGAGATGAGGGAAAACGTGTCGTAGTCAAAATCGTACGGTGGTTTTTTGTGTTTCAAATATGTTAGGGGATAATTTTATCACAAGAAAATAAATATAATTAAGCGCACTTTCAAAATCAATAGATTTATTCCACAACTAAGGATCTTAATATCATCTAATAATTACTATAGGTTACTAAAATGCACCCATCGCATTAGGAGAGTGTGATCTCGCCATCACCATTTTCTTACCATATACCCTGGAAAACATATTTTTTTATATACATAACTTTCATGCTGGAAAACCGAAGACTAGTGACACCTAGCGGCTTATAGAAGTTTAAATTGCAGTAAACCACGGATTAATGTTTATTAATTCAGGAACACGTTTCACCGAAAGCTCACTATATGGTAGTGGGCTAAGGGGAGGGTACACATATTTGGTTGGACCATTGTGGCAACATAATCAGCCAATGAGGTAAACTTGCTCATATAAATATATACAAATTTTGGCAGGACAAAGGAATCTTTTATTATTTATTACCAAAAGAGTCCCATGAAGAGGCAAAGGAGAGACAAGAAGAGGACGGGCTCACGAACTATAATCAAAACACCATGTCTCAGGGCCACGAATTGAGGAGTCAAAAATCATCGGTAATGAGAGCAGATTTAAATATAATACACAAAAATTTAGATTACAAATAAAAAGACTGGAAAATGATGTCAGATTTTGGGCAGAAAAGAGTAGGTATAAATCAAATTGTGAACAGGAGACGTGAAGTCCGTGGGAAAAAACGAAGAATTAGGGAAACTTGAAAAATCAATAGTTTCGGCGGATAAAAGAAATGGAAGTAAGGCTTATTTATATAACCAATGAACGTAGCGTAGAACCAGACCAATAAGATTAATTGAGAATAAACAAATTAACATAGGGACATAGGGTTGTTAAGATTGCAGAAAATCCATAGAAACTAATCGTTTTCAAATTAACGTATGATTAAGGACTTATCTTATAATTTTAACGATAATTGCTGTTCATAAATAATAAACTAATTCGATTTTTAGTTCGAGAGGGACAAAATTTTGGGAGTTAGCACAGGGTCAATATTCTCATTTTTCCAGAGATGAATTGGGGAAATCAAAATTAAAAAGTTATTAGGAAAAATTTTAAGAATAATAAAAAAACACTTAAGGATGGTCTCAATCGTTCGTCCCGGACGTATATGGACGACGAGAACATATGAGAAAATATCGCAGTTAGAATAGAAGGAAGTAGTGCAATAATTTAAAACAACATTACGAAAAAATATATTAGTTAACTTTGACAGGTTATAGTATAAGAATTGTAATATCTCTACACCAGTATTAAGATTAATTAAGAATTGCACGTCAATGATGCGTTAATCGATTATTCAAATGTTAGGTCAGGAAAAACCAGTTAGGATTGGAAGATGAAATATAAAAAATTGTTGCAGATAAAGCTATCATCAAGGTCGAAGAAAATTTATGAAGTTAAAGCAAATTAAGAATACCCATCAATAAACAAATTTCAAAAACGATAGAAATACTTTATTTACGAGATATTCGAGGTCAGCGATGACATAATATATATCAGTAGATACCATTTTCAAAAAAACATGAGTCTGATGTTTTCATTTTAGAACAAAGACATCAAAAAAACGCCATAGAAGGAGATTTAGAGATGATTTCTGGGTACGGTCCTGTCAGTAGGATTTAAGCAGCTTATAAACAGGGTGTCAACCAACGATAGAATTGTTTACATTGACAAGTGGATGAAAAATTACATTAGAAATTAGTGTAACTTGCATATGAGTTTACGATATGGTAATGGGTATTGTAACAAAAGAAAAAAAGAGCCAAACTATAGAAACAAGTAGAGCACGTTGAAGCGCCAGTGTAACAAGGGGGAAGGATATGTTGGATTCTGGTGTGAAGAAGGCAGTTTAACTCACCTCGAGGCCAGAAGCAGGGCTGATCTCAGATTCCACCATGGTTAGCTCAGCTGGTAAGGCATCTCATCTCCTATCTCAAAGTCGAAGGCCGCCGCAGCCTTATATCGGGGAAAGGTAACTAACTTCTCGAATGAGAGATGCGTGCTTTCTAGTCAGGGTTTTTTTACAGGACAATCGTTTACAGGTAATCACATACGGGGTTTCCAATCTAGGGGCTGATCCTAATTTAATCTGATTCTTGATAATTTCTCTCTGAGGAATCTCCAACCGGACATGTTATTCATTAACAGCACATGAAAGAGGGTGAATCAAATCTGCTTACATGAGCAATCGGCGACAGCAGTCACGATTCCTTTGGTGTAAAGTGTGCAGACTAGGGACTCATTGCACTGGTCACTGGCTCTAACATTTAGGTATAATGCAGAGGTAGCAAAGCGTTTATAATGTACTGATGCAATAACGGGCGGCCACGTGCCCGACGCCCGCCGCATGCACCTGGCGGCTCTGTGTCTGGATTGGTAATCCTGGTGGGTGATCGATTAGCGAGCCCATGCAACAGAGACAACGATACATGGTTATGCAGTGGAAAAGAAAAAAGAATGGCTCTATTATTTATAATTGGTCTGAAAGCTAAGTTTTCGTAGTGGTTTTTTTTCGCGCTGCGTTGCGATGCGAAATGGCTGATTTTACTAATTCTGCTAGCTTACCTTTTCACTGTAACCTGACCCTTTTGAGATTGGGGCCTAGTAAAAACACAAAACTTGGCGGGGTTTTAATGAGGTTGACGGAGGGTTACTATCACAGAGGTCAAAAGAAGAAGACAGCAGTAGATGATTTGTGGTTTGCGAGAGATGCGTGCTTTCTAGTCAGGGTTTACTTACAGGACAATCATTTACAGGTAATCACATACGGGGTTTCGAATCTAGGGGCTGATCCTAATCTAATCTGATTCTTGATAATCTCTTTCTGAGGAATCTCCAACCGGAAATGTTATTCAAGGGCACAGTTATTAACAGCACATGAAAGAGGGTGAATCAAATCTGCTTACATGGGCAGTCAGCGACAGCAGTCACGATTCCTTTAATGTAAAGTGTGCAGACTAGGGACTCTGGATTTCACACGTAAAATGGCAGATAGGTCGCAGCAATTTATTGCAATTGTCACTGGCTTTAACATTTAGGTACAATGCAGAGGTAGCAAGGCGTTTACAATATACTGATGCAATAACGGGCGGCCACGTGCCCAAGGCACGCCGCACGCACTTGACGACTCTGTGTCTGGATTGGTAATCCTGGCGGGTGATCGATTAGCGAGCCCACGCCGTAATGGCGGCCGGAAGCTATGTATTTATCTTATTATTTTTCCAATGACTAGATTCTCCTAATTGTGTTACGTAACAATTATACTGGTATGTAGATATGATAGGCAAATATAACCTTTTTCATTGGTATATAATAGTGTACTTGGAAGATATCAGGACAGTACGCCATGAATTACGAAGGGAGGGGTCGAGGAGAAATTGGTTATTGTCCGCGACTGTTACCATAAGTAATTAATAATATTTTGGACTTTAAAGTTTCTTGGAATCTTTCAGTTAACTAAAGAGTTTTGTATTAAAATTAATAATAGTTTAACAATTATTATTTTTATAAAGAATAATTATTAATCTAAAACACTCATCCAAATTTAAAAAAAACCTTCCGTGCAAAGATAAATGTCGCCGGCAGGACTCGAACCCGCACCCTTCTAATGTCCGGTTAGATGCTCTTACCGTTGAGCTACGTCGGCTTATCGCAAACCCGCCAAGTTAATCAATATATACTAGTGTTCCATTTAATAATTACTGTTTTTTATTATATTTTCACCTGTAAACAACCAACTTTATTAATATGAGAGAGGCTTGTAACGGCTAAATCCCTCAAATAGATGGCGTCTATAAAAATAATAATTGTTACCCTTTGCGCTATGCACAAAAATCTTGTCTTAAGTTTTTAAGAACTTTAGTTAATCAATTAATAAATATTTGACAAGTCAAAGCAATTTTCACCAATAAAATGTAGACATAATTTGTCTCGACGCCATCTATTTGAGGGATTTAGCCGTTACAAGCCTCTCTCATATTAAAGTTGGTTGTTTACAGGTGAAAATATAATAAAAACAGTAATTATTAAATGGAACACTAGTATATATTGATTAACTTGGCGGGTTTGCGATAAGCCGACGTAGCTCAACGGTAGAGCATCTGACCGGATATTAGAAGGGTGCGGGTTCGAGTCCTGCCGGCGACATTTATCTTTGCTCTGAAGGTTTTTTCAATTTGGATGAGTGTTTTAGATTAATAATTATTGTTTATAAAAATAATAATTGTTACCCTTTGCGCTATGCACAAAAATCTTGTCTTAAGTTTTTAAGAACTTTAGTTAATCAATTAATAATAATAGTTTACTTAATTTAATTTTCCTAAAAAGTGGCTCCAGTGAATGAATTAAAATTGTGTAATAAATATAAATAAAATTATCATAAAAAAACATCAAAATCGTATTTTGATTTTCGGATTTCAAATTCACTAAGAGTTTGGTTTAAAATGTATAATAGTTTACTTATTTAAATGGGCTTCAGTGAATTATTTAAAAATTGGGTAATAATTAATAATAAGAGAGTTTAAGAATAATTAAATCGGTATTTTGGTTTTCGGACTTCACTAATTTCACTAAAGAGACTTCGATTTGAAATTAATAATAATTTAATTAATTTAACATTCTCTAAAAAAACCATTGAAGTGCTTGAGAGTAATTGGTGATTAATAGTGGAAAGCTTTACAACATTTAAATTCATATTTTGAAGTTTCACAAAATTCTGTTTAATAATTAAAGTGGTTTTTCGGTCTAAAGATAATAAAGTTCTTTTTTAAATAATCCCAAGTGTGCTAGGTCTACGAAATTACTTATTCTGTTGTAGAAATAATTAATTGATTATAATACAGGAGGTTTAATGCCAATAATAATATTTTAAGATAAATAAAAATTTAAAAAAAAATTCCATTCTGAAAACTAAATGAACGATTTAACTTTAAATTAAATTGAGTTCGGTAGATTTAGGTAAGAATGACGATTCATCAAAATTCATAGATGTCCTTAATTTTGAAATCAGTTTGGAAGTAATATTAGATAAACATGGAAAATATTTAAATCAAATAATTCCGATGGAATTGAATTGATAAAATCAATTTTATTCCAAACAATAATAATTAGCATTAGATAATATTCGGTTGGAGAAGTTCGAGAATTTGAAAGACCAATAAATTTTACAACTGAAAAAATTGAAAGGTTACATTTCGAGGCACGCTGCCCTCACTATCTGTTGCAAAGGCCCTTCAAGATTTCGATGGAGAGGATGATGATATACGATCAGCGCCAACAGAAGACGCTATACCAATATTACGCTGGCAAATACATGCTCGAGAGGAGCAGTATGCAAAGTATACCGCCAATCTGCTCGTGGCCCAGGCAGTAGCAACCCGAGCTCACACGATAGCTGGACAGTTAACCCACGAGTTTGCAGCGACCGGCCCGACCTTGAATGCCGGTCCCGGATATGCATAAACACAAGCTCACACAATAATCGGTTAGTCTGTCTACGAGTGTGCAGCGAGTGGCCCGACCTTGAATGCTGGTCCCAGATAAGCAGAAACCCGAACTCACCCGATAGCCAATCAGCCTACCTACGAGTTTTCAGCAACCGACCTTGAAAGTCGCCCCCGGGTATGCAGCAACTCGAGCCCTTGCACCACTACAGGGCAGCAATATCCAGTGAACCCTGCCCTACCGGCACACTGGGGCGACATGGGATGCCCATCTACAGAACAGCAACAGCCAGCTGGCCCTGCCCCCCCGGCACCCTCGCGTGACATGGGGTGCCCAACCACGGAGC
Organism: Halesus radiatus; assembly: GCA_022606495.2. Taxonomy (NCBI): domain Eukaryota; kingdom Metazoa; phylum Arthropoda; class Insecta; order Trichoptera; family Limnephilidae; genus Halesus; species Halesus radiatus. The sequence goes on from JAHDVE020003932.1 coordinate 41,958, forward strand.
AGCAACGACCAGCAGGCCCTGCCCTACCGACATCCTGGCGCGACATGGGGTGCCAAACTACAGAGAAGCAACATCCAGCGGAACGTGCTCCACCGGCAAACTGGCATGATCAGGCTTGCCTATCTACGGTGCAGACAAGGTCACCAAACCCTACATCACCAGCAAAGAGATGCCCCATACCGGTGCCAATTCGCCATGTACCACTAGCACAGAGAAGCTCCATACCGGTGGAAGAAAGGCCATCCTGCCCTGCACCATCAACACAGAGGTGCCCTATATCTGTTCGGTCAAGACCAACAATTTCTGCACTACCGGCACAGATATGCCATACACCAACACAGAAAAGAGAGGTGTCGAAAGCCTCGGCCCTCCGATAGTACCTGCCCAATATGCCAGGCAAGATCCGTGTGGTGTCTAACGCAGCCCGTTACTGCCAAATAACCTCGTTGTATCACCTACCGACGGGATCCAACCTGCTGACTCTGCTTGAGGACAGGCCCAGGGAAGACACGTCACCTTGAAACCTTTGATAGAGCAAGACAACGCTCATTTAATTATTTCACTGAATAAAAATAATAATATTTGGAAGATTTGTATAGCGCCGTTTTTGTGAAAAATCACCTCAAGGGGGACGTACAAATATTTATTAACTAATTATGTACAAAAACATACTTACATGGCAGGTCGCTTTAGATGAACACAGTTTTATTAGAAAATTTATTTATAGAAATGATAAATTTAAATTGCTATTTATTGCTCCTTTTCTATTGATGTGACATTTATTAGAAGATTGGTGGTTCAAGAAGAGTTGGTATTTATTGAAATACTAATTTTAAGGACTGGAAAATATTTATAAAATGAATTTTAGGACTCGAAGATATCTATAAAATGACCTTAGAAAGCTTAAGAAGCTTTTAATAGATATTAACATTTTATTTTATTTTACACTTTTGTTACTTAAAGTGTTGCGCGCTGTGGACGCATTTGCACACCGATGCGTGAATTTTTAAATTTATTTAATGACTTTAGGGAATTACTAACCGGCTAGCCTAGATAAGCAATTTACAGGTGAATTTCTTCAATTAATAGATACGGTTGTCTGAAAAGATGTGTTTTAAGTTTAGTTCTGAATTCTGTTGAGTCTTTGATAATTCTTAAGTCATGCGGCAGTTCATTCCAGGCTTTAGGTCCTGACACTCCGAAAGCACGATCACCGAACTTAGTATTAGGTGTGCGCTTTGGTTTCTTCAACCTCCCGATAGCTGATGACGCTCCTGATCTAAGGGTGGACTGTCTTGAGTTGGTATTTTCAGGAATATACAGTTCTGATAAGTAAGCCGGAGCCATTCCGTTAAGTGACTTAAATACCATCCAGCAGAGCTTGAACTGGATTCTTTCAGAACATTTGAGCCAGTGGAGATTTTTAGATGCTCTGAAATGTGAGAATTTTAAGATGCTCTAAAATGTAAAGTGCGCGAAGACCACAGGACTACGCGAATAGTGTTGTGGGCTGCACTGGAGTAGATCCTCCATGGGGGCACCGTGCCCAGCAGACATCACAGTCACCACGCTGGCACTACAAATTGAATCAGCTTCAGACATCTGCGTAAAAACGTTGGTAAAATGCCGCTTTGCCGTTGACTCCCTAGGCGTAACTGCGTAGTGAGAACCTAATCAAGCTAAAAAAAAAACTGTCCCACTAAAGAACACGACAATCCGTCCTCTCCCCACCAGGAGGTGGGAAACTGGTCTTCTATAGAGTGAGTCAGACACCATACTGCCTGACCCTCGGCAGTGCGCGCTGAAACGAATTCTGTCTATTAAGAGGAAATTGGCAGCAAGTCAAAACCTGACTGCAGCCTAAATGGCAAGAAAAGCTACGTGGTCATCAAGAGCCATGCCAACAACCTGCATCCCAAAAGATAGGGGTAGTGTTCTATGACACCATCCAATGACGAGGGGCCTCTCTCAAGTACCAGCTGTTCACTGGCCCCAACCTGTGGCATCCCTTTTAGACAACACTCTGCGCTTACGAGAGCGAAGCTTCGCCATTACCACGGACTTCAGGGAAATGTTTCTGCGGACCAAGATAAGACGGAAAGACCAGCCGTCCCAACTCTACCTGAGGATATCACCCAATTAATACGAACCAGGTACTTACCAGATGCCATCCATGATGTTCGGAGCCACTTGTTCACCGAGCAACGCCCATTTTGTTCGAGACAAGGTTGAAGGAAAATATGAGTACGAGAATCCGGCCACCATAGTAGTGGCCATTGTACAAGGACGACTACCTACACGCGGTAGATACTCCCAATGAGCCTGCTCCACTTGTATAAGAACCCTCCTACGGTATAAGAACCCTCCTCGCAAAAGGAGGATTCCACCTGACGATCTGGGCATCTAGCAACCCAGCGGCTATAGCCGGTGATCCCACAGAAGACCGGGCAATCTCCACAGTGCGGATCAGCGGCGGGGGTAAGGAAATGGATTGGGTACTCGAACTAGTATTCCGTCCACCGACCACTTCATTTCGTTTTATTTTGTTTTGCTCAGCTTATTTGGGAAACCAACAGTTTACATCAAATAAGGTATAATATATGAATGATACCAATTTAACCTTTTTAAATTTTGTGATATACGAGTAATTAAATAAAAAAAAAATTGCATATTTTTTTTTAGAAAATCGATAAGGTCCGTTACGACGAACGTTCGCTGGGAAATTTTTTTTTTTTTGCAAATGAAGATTTGTTAATTTTTGTCAATTTTTTTCATTTATTTATTACTTATAGAGCGTCAGTGTTTGCGAATTATAAAATTGCGCACTCAGACAACTCTATTTTCAAAAAAAAAAAAAAATGGAGTAAGACATATTTATTTATTTATTAAATATGAAATATTTATTAACAATTTGAAAGGTATGTATTTTTTGGGCGACACGGTATACTGAAATTAAGCAATACTACCAAAAATGAATCTTTCGTGGAATTCGAATTGGTTTAATTGGTAGGTGCCTACTTTTCCGAGGTACCTATCGGGATAGTATAGAATGATTGCTTCAAGGTAGAATACTTGACGAAAACGCATTTCTTAACATTAATGCACAATTTTTTTTAATGCGTAAGCGATTTTACACAGCAATTATGAGTTCCTACCCGATTAATATTGCGATGCTCATTTAAAATATACAAGGATCAAATAATTCGATGAAGGTAAAAAATCTTTAAAAATGCGTATTTGATAGAAAACAACAATTTTTTCAATGAAATTTTAAGTTATTTTTATACTTACAAATCGAACATAGCAGTAAGTTCCTAGGCAGGATTTCGCGAGATATGGCTTATGCTTTTTAGGGAAAATATTATGCAAAATACATTTATTGAAATAAAATGACTAGGGGTGGGGTAGAGGTCCGGTTAGGAAAAGGGGTAGGAGCAAGTTTAGGGGTAGGGGAAGGGGTAGGGGTATCCGATATGGGTATCAAACTAAGCGTCTCTAACTACGCAACTCGATTTAAGCAATGAAAAATTTGGCACCATAATCATAATCTTAAGCCCCATTTGTCGAGATAAAACTAGTATTGAAAGTTTTTTCTTTTCTTTTCTTTACATATTTAATCGTGGTAGTCGTAGGGTAGGAGTTAGGTAGATGTAGGGTAGATGTAGGGTAGGAGTTGGGTAGATGTAGGGTAGATGTAGGGTAGGAGTTGCGTAGATGTAGGGTAGATGTAATGTAGGAGTAGGAGAAGGAGTAGGAGTAGGAGTAGGAGGAGGCAGGGAGAGATGAGGAGTAGGAGTAGGAGTAGGAGTAAGAGTAGGAGTAGGAGTAAGAGTAAGAGTAAGAGTAGGAGTAGGAGTAGGGTAGGAGTAAAAGTAGGAGTAGGAGTAGGAGTAGGAGTAGGAGTAGGAGTAGGAGTAGGAGTAGGAGTAGGAGTAGGAGTAGGAGTAGGAGTAGGAGTAGGAGTAGGAGTAGGAGTAGGAGGGTGAGTATAATTTTATTTTCTAAATATTCGTTTTAAAAATTATTTCCAACACACACACTCCTTGCTTCACCCACATTTAAACACACATACACAACTACTCACAACCAATTGCAGGACTGCAATAGGCAAAACTTAGTATACAGTATTGCTCTAACTTTTCTCGATTTTCAGACTTCGCCAGCCAGGCCAAAAGCAACTTTAGCGCCTTATCCACTCTAAAAACCTTAAGGTATATATTTGGTCAAATCCGGATGTGTCATTTGACATATGGGAAAATCGATCATCCGCTTATAGAATTTCAAAGAAAGCAAGGCTCAAAATTGCTTAATGCCGATTCCGCCAAGTCTGCCTCGCGAAAGTCGACTGAACTCCCGTAGAGTTTAGAACTCCGCAAGGGTCACTATGGCTGGCCAAGTCTGAAAATCGTCTAAACGAGTCAGCCGCGTATCGGGTAAAAAATATGGGAAAAAAATTAAATATCGGGAAAAATGTGAAAAAATCTCCGTCACCTACTGAAAACTTTATGGTTTCCATCTGGTGGCTAGAAATAGAACTAACGTTAATTCAGCAAGGAAAAAATCAAATCTTGGTTGGTTCTATTTTCAACCGCAAGATTCGTACCCGCTGAGTGGCGCTGCTCAAGTTTTCTTTGAGTTTCCGGAGAACTTATACCCTATGTGTATTACGCATATCGGGAAACTACTGAAAACTTTGTATAGAAGAAACGGATCGCTCATGGTTTCCATCCGGTGGCGAGAACCAGAACTAACGTTAATTCAGTAAGGAAAATTTCAAATCCGTTCGAGTTCTGCGTTGGTTCTATTTTCAACCGCAAGTTTCCATCGGTTTTCCAGGGCCATATCTGGCCCTGTTGTCAAAATCATTAGAGTTTCGCATCCCCGTTTTAGTGAGGGAGGGTCGCATAAAAAGTTCGGTACAAATATAATCAATTAATTTTCTGTCTTATTATTAAATTTTTTTTTTTTTTCCGAAAATCAGTTTGGGAGGTCGCGACAAACGTTCGCCTCGCCGAGGCACGTTTCTAAAATAAAGATGTAATGAATTTTATTGATTTGTTCTTACGTTTAAGGTTATAAAAAAATATTTATTACGAAAAGAGCGCTGGGATTCGTGAATTCGAAATGCGGATACTCGACCGATGACATTTTAAAAAGACGGTTTTTAATTTTGCTATTAAAATTTACTAATTTTTTTCCGTGTTTATTTTGTTCAAAATTAGTACTAACTATTTGAGCGACCCTCATAATTTAAACATAGTTTAGCCACTGCAAAGAATACATTTTTACCAATGAATAATTACCTGGTAGGTACTTATAATAGAGTATATATTTAAAAAAGACCTACAAAAGTCGACCGCAGATCTCTCGGCGGAATTTTTTCTTAAACTTTTGCCGACGCCAAGGAAATTCCGTAATCCTTTATTTACGCGAATCGGAGAGGTTAAATAAATGGATAATCCTTACTAAAACAGTTGTCGGAAGGTTTAAAAATCATGACATTCAAGCAACCCATGACAAAAATTCCACAATAATCGTTCAAACTTTTGACAGCTCAAAAATCTTATAAAAAACGTCATTTTATTCCATTTGATTCCGCTTTTCTATGGGATAATTTTGTTCAAGAAAATTCAATCAGTTTGTAGACAAGTGCAATATTACAAAAGTACCTACCCAAAAACGTAATCTAATGAAGCATTCGAATTTAATTTTCGGGTAGGTAAACAAGTTTTAAGAGGAACCTATTGGGATAGACGTAATATAAGAATAATATAATATGAAGTGATATTTGTACAGCGCCCTTGAGGTGATTTTTCACATAAACGGCGCTATAAAAATAATCCGATTATTATTATTATTAAAGTATGAAAAAAATGCTTTGAAGGTATAATAATATTTAAAATAAACGAATTTCTTGAAATGTTTTTTTTAATGCGTAGGCGATTTTACACGGCGCCATTATTAATACCTACCCGATTGATATTGCAATATTCATTTGAAATATACAAGGAGCAAATAATTCGGTCATTAAAATCATTAAAAATTCATTTATTGATAGAAAACGACATTTTTTTCTGTGAATTTTGTAAAAATGTATATAGCGCTATTTTTTTACTTTCACCTTGAACTTATTAGTTAGCTCCTAGTCCCCTTTTTGCGAGATGTGGCTCATATTTTTAAGGGAAATTATTATGAAAAACACATTTATTGAAATAAAATCACTAGGGGTGGGGTAGGGGTCGGGGTAGGAATAAGGGTAAGAGCAGGGGTCAGGGTAGGGGTAGGGGTAGGGGTAGCCGATATGGGTATCAAACTGAGCGTCTCTACCTACGCAACCTGATTTGCGTAATTAAAAATTTGGCAGCAAACTCCTAGCCCCTATTTGTCGAGATAAAGTTAATATTGAAATTTTTTCCATTTATTTTATTTAAATACTTAATCGTGGTAGTCGTAGGGTAGTAGTTGGTAGATATAGGGTAGGAGTTGGGTAGGTGTAGGGTAGGAGTTGGGTAGATGTAGGGTAGATGTAGGGTAGGAGTAAGTGTAGGGGTAGGGGTAGGAGTAGGGGTAGGGGAAGAAGGAGCCTATATGGGTATAAAACTGAGCAACACACACACTCCTTGCTTCATCCACATTTAAACACATATACACAATTATTCACAACCAATTGCAGGACTGCAATCGGTAAAACCTAGTATATAGTAACACTGTAAGGATTTTAGATTTTCAGATTTGGTTAGCCAGACATAAATCGACCTAAGTGCCCTATCTAGTCGAAACACCTTAAGGTCTACATTTGCTCAAATTCGGATGTGTCATTTCATGTTTTGGAAAATCGACCTTCCGCTTATAGAATTTTAAAGAAAGCAAGGCTTAGAATTGCTTAATGCCGATTTCACAGGTGGTGTCTCGCGAAAGTCGACTGAACTCCCGTAGAGTTTAGAACACTGGAAGGCTCACTTTGGCTGGCCACGTCTGAATTTTTATATATCGAGTCGGCCATCTTTCTTTCAAAAATATGGAGAAAAAATCGCTGTCCATCACGGTAAATTGTAATCCGTAAAAAATATTGACCGGGGAGCTTAAATAAATTGACAATATCCACTAAAACAGATGTCGGGTGGTTCATAATTGGTCAAATCTGGGGCGTTACCTGAAAACTCTTACACTATATTCGTTCAAAGTTTTGACATTTAAAAATGTCGGAAAAACAACATATTTTTGATTAAAAAGAAAAAATAATTCTAGCGATCCTAGCTGTTAGAACTAGATCTACGTTGAAATCCGTAAGAAAATTAAAAAAAAAAAAAAAAGATTGATTCGGCGCTAATTCACAGACATGAAAAAATAGATTATACCCGCCTTTCTATTGTTCACTTTCCTTCCAGAAGAACGTTCCACAGTAAGTAAGCATAATATACAGTCAAGGACTCGGAAAACACGAATGCGGATTTTAATAAATTTTTATAATACAATTAAAAGTTTTTTTGCATACTTTTTTTTCAGTAAATCGAAAAGGTCCGTCTCGACGAACGTACCGGTGGCAAAATTATATTTTTCTGATGAAGATTTCCCGATTTTTCTTTATTTATTACGAATACAGCGTTGGGATTTGCGAATTCAAAAAATGCACTCAGGCGATGTCATCATCAAAAAAAAAATCAAAAAAGACAACTTTCATTAACAGGTATCTACCGATTCGATATTATGACTTGATTCTTTTCAATATATATAAAATACATTGGAGGAACTAAAATCGCTGGTTTTTGATAAATATTTATTTTAAATCGCGCCATTTTATTTTTAATATGGATCAAACCGACAGAATCTGATGAAAGTGTAGTTCTCTTTCGAAATTGAAATAAAAAAAATAAAAAAAATCTTGCTTCTGAATGGTTGATAACTGCATAGAAAATAACGGTTTCTTTTTCAGTAAGTGCCCGGAACGCAAAAGAAGTAGGACTACTACTAATTAATTAATAATTTTGAGAAAAAAATTCATTTAAAATTATTTTCCTTCTACAATATAATTACGATATGGGTATAAAAGAACGCGTATTCACCTAGCGGATCCTTGCGACTCAGTGAAAATTTAAGTAGTTAACTCTTTGGCTCTCTATTAGGAGAAAATATTAATATTGAGATCATTTTTGTATTTATTCTCTATAAATAGGTAATAAAGGTGGAGGGAGAGTAGGTATAAGGTAGATGTAGGGTAGGGGTGGGGGTTAGGGTAGGTGTAGGAGTAGGGGTTGTAATGTAAATACTGACCCTGCTTATAAAGGCATCACTTCTATTGTCTACGGAAGAGACTTGAGGAAATGTCTATGGGAGACATCCGACGGAAGAGAGAGCAGCGAAGACAAGATGGCGACCAACATTTTTTGTGAATAATATTTAATATATTATGGACACGGACTCGGGAATTGATGGATGAAGTTCGTCTTGTGTGATGTATTGATTGATACAGAAATATTATTAATTGTATTATAAAATTGGTTATGTTTTTTGATTGCATACATTTTGTCAGTGTTCACGCCATCAGAGGGGTAGTAAATATTGTTTTTTCGTAATGTAATTAAGTAAGGTTAAATAACTTTTTGAATTTTACGATAGATGGTGTACACGGTTGTTTGCGTCTCGGATATTATAATTTAATTGCCATTACAATGGAGATTAATAACATCAACAGCTATTCGAAAGAGGAATTGTCCGCTATTTTAGAGAAAAAAAAGATCGTTCCGGAGGCGACTCTTGCGGATATGCGGGCACAAGCACGTAAATTTAACGTAAAGCAGGGGTAGATGTAGCCGATATTAGTATCAAACTGAGCGTCTCCACCTACGCAGCTTGATTCGTGCAATGAAAAATTTGCCAGAGAACTCCTAGGCCCCATTTTGCGAGATAAGTAAAAATTGAAAGTTCTTCTTTCTCTTTTGTTTAAATACTTAATCGGGGTAGTCGTAGGGTAGGAGTTGGGTTGATGTAGGGTAGATGTAGGGTAGATGCAGGGTAGATGTAGGGTAGATGTAGGGTAGGGGTAGGGTAGAAGTAGGGGTAGGAGTAGGGGTAAGGGTAGGGGGTAGGTTTAGCTGATATGGGTATCAAATTAGGGGTATCAACCTCCACAACACGATTTTGACTGTGTAAAATTCATCATAAAACTCTTAGGCCCCTGTTTGCTAGAAAACGCTCATAAATAACTAAATAGGAGTAGTGGTAGGTGTAGGGGAGGGGTAGGAGTAGGGGTAGGGGTAGGGGTAATAATAGGAGTAGGAGTAGGAGTATGAGGTATTTTAATTAAAAATTATTTCCAACACACACACTCCTTGCTTCATCTACATTTAAACACACATACACAACTATTCACAACCAATTGCGAGACTGCAATAGGAAAAACCTAGTTTGCTATGAAAATATGATTACGCAACTAAAAATATAAAAACAAAACATTAAAAAAAAAACGTTTTTTTCGGGTCGATATTTTAAATCATGTACCGCAAATTTGTATTCCAACGTTAATTGGTCGTTTTTAATGTGATCTAAAGTCCAACATAATGCTTATTTTAATATTTATTTATTTTTTTTATTTTATATTTTATTACGTTTTCAAAGCAGATGGGTAAAACTTTTTTTTTAAGATCACCGTTGGTCCCCAAATAATTGTTAAAGGTGAGTCTAAAATCGCGAAAAATCAATTCTTTTAATGGCCTGTATTTCATAATGTAAAACAAAAATAAATAAATTGCTTCTAATCCGTACTAGATATTTACTATATTTTTGATGAGAAAAAGATCATTAGGTTTATTTGAATATTTTGGCCTCAAATCGAACAGGCCGCGCAGCCGTTCCTCTTAATGTTTGTGTTTGAATTAGTTGCACTAAAAATAAATAAATATTTGTTTAGCATCGAAAAAAATCTTCAAATACAATTTCAATCGTGAAAAGTATTAATTTAAATATATCGTCAAAAATTCGTTGTATCGGCTGAAAATCGGTGCGGCCATTCCACCTTCCTATAGTGGTACAGCCCGACTAAACCAAATTAAAGATTTATTAGGAAGCATTGGCGCGTGATGACTTTTTAATTTTTTCATTTACCGCCCTCGCCTCGATTTTGCAAATCCGATATTAGGCGATTGGCAATGCGATTGGATCGGAGTTTAGTGAATCATTTAAAGACTGACCGATATATCCAGACCCACAGCACGACTTTTGCAAAAAATTCTAACATCATAAAAAGAAACTTTGTGTGCTTATTTCCATAATTTATAATATATCGCATTGCAAATTTTTTTGTGTACAGTCTCAGGAACATTATTCCCTCTTCCTGTGTCAATTGTGGTTAGAGGTACATAAATATGGAGATAATCTTCTCTACCCAGTGAGCGGGCTGCGTATTGTTACCGTATGGCTTTTATTTATTTTTATATCATAGAATTGTGTTTTATGTGCTAGCGCACTTGCTGATAGCAATATAATATTTAAGCCCGCTCACCAAGGTAATGGAGGATATAGGATATAATTGGGGCGGAGACGGAGGGGGTCAGTCCTGGGGATCCAACGGCCGAGGTTGGAGATGGAGGAATTCGAGTTCGATTCTAATTTGGAGTAAAATATTTCGGTTAAATCTTTTATATGTTATACGTTTGTGATTTTCCTTTTAAATGTAAATTACGGTGCTACCTCCGCGCGAGTTTACACCGTCATTTCCGTAAAGGGAGTGTGTGCAGGTGAGATATAATTTATAATTACACGCCAAACCTGAACAGAACAGATGTACATAATATTATTACTTACTTACCTAAAGTACTCGTTGGAGATCTTTTCGAAATGGACAACCTCCTAAAGATAGGCACATAAAAAGAAGCACGACTTTCACAATATGTGTTTGTTCTCCTACCTATTTACGTCCATAGTTACTATGACATTTATCTTGATCTTTCTACGTGTAATGTAGTGTTTTAATGTAAAAACAGTAATACTGAGTGCTGTAACATTTTCATGCTTAGACTGTTCCGTGAGTTATACAAAATGGTTGCCTGTTCAAATATTTTGCGAAAATGTCTTCACACATTAAGTGTTCATTAAAACTTAATGTGCGCTATCCCGCGTCAAGTCTGCTAGTAAGATCAGTCACCGAACCAACCGGCTACCAGTTAGCGACGCGTAGCCAACCAACCGTAGGCCATTCATAGGCAGCATACAGCAGGCACTGTAGGCAGTGCCAGTGTAGGTACAGCAGGGAACAGTTCACCGGCTCTCCCAGCAGTAGACCAGTAGAGCGCGGTCGGGTTATTTATATTATTCTCATATGCCTTTAGGAGCGTTTACTCGGCTTGTATTAATTTATAAGAGCATATTATTATAGACTGAGAAAAGCCAAGAAAGAGAGATAAGGAATTGACGGCTGCTTAAATCCCGAAAAAGCATACATACCTATTCGCTTGAACAAATAACCTGCTTAGTCTTAAAACTTACGGATTATGAGCATTGTTAAAATAATGTTTCATTTTACTATCAAAGTTTATAAAATGACTTTATCTATATTGATTTACCGACACATAACTTAATTTGTTTGCGATGTCTGCAGCAAAAACGTATTTTGCCAAAGCATGTCGTAGTTTGTCATCGTCACTGCATGCTTCTTCGGGAACTCGGTATTATTGTTAGTAAAAATATTTTGTATAGCGAATATCCACTCAAGACACCTGCAAATATAAGTATATCGACTTAGGTTAGACGGCCGCATATTCTCGTACAGCAGAAATAATCCTTTAGGAGAGCAACTGTCGGAGGGATCAACGGTCGCGGCACCAACTGTTGAGTTATTCAGAGTTTACTAATCATCTCGTTTCAACCGATCATATTTTTAATAAAGATACAGGGATGCAAATTCTTCTCTTCTCTGGTAATACGGCAAAACATATATTTTCCTCTTGTACAATATATTCCCGGCAATTCATATTTCAACTTCAAGGTACTACATTCATGGCATTGTATTGTTAGTAGATTGAAACGATGTTTTGCCTGGCATAATCCAATGTACTCATATTATGCATTTTTTGCAAAAGATTCTAATTCAGCTTCCCCCTAACCTTTCGTATACCGATTTGGAATCAAATTGGTGATGAACTCTAGAAATTCAAGATATCCGCTGGAATTGCGCATTTTTTCATACAATTTAAATTCACCTCCCTCTTACTTTCCCTAGGTATATCAATTTTGAACCAAATCGGTGGAAAACTCTAAAATTTAAAATTTGACTTAAGATTCGGGTTCAACTCCCCCTAACCTTCGCTATGCCAATTTTGGACCAGTTTAGAACTAGCATTTATACAGCACTCATGAAACATACAACAAAAATACATACCTCTAAATGTATGTATTAGATATTTAAAATAGAAGTCAGAATAATAGAAGAGGAATAATTTGTATAATATGGAAGTGATGAAGCTAGCAGTGTATTCCAACGCGGAATTTTGTGGTGATTCATCTTGGATACCTAATTACGAGATTCATAATTACAGAATTAAATCCATACAAAGAAAATTAACCGATGTGATTGCATATCGTGAAGGTTTGTCTGATCGATATGGAACGTATAATGATCGAATTTCACACTACAAACTGTAGTCTCTGTCCGTCAGACGTAAACTTTCTGATGTTTGTTCAAAAGAAAAGGTGAATTTTGAACTTTCGCGGGCTGTGTAAATTCGATTATCGATTTTTTTTATTATGTTGATACAACACATATGTTTATCATATGTTAGCATTATCAGCCATTTTGGATTAGTGGTTTGTTTTTGACAACTGGAAAGGTTAGTCACATTTTTGTGTGTTCTTCGAATTTTTACTTTTGAATAAAATGGATCAAAGAATAAGTATTAAATTTTGCGTTATAAATGGAAGTGGTAGTGGTACAAGCGTTTTACAGAAGGCCGAGAAGACGTTAATGACGATGAGCGTCCGCAACTACGTCAACAGACGAAGAAAACATCGAAACAGTGAAGAAAATGGTTTTGGAAAATCGTCGAATCACTATTAGGGAAGTTGCAGAGGATGTTGGCATATCAATCGGCTCATGCCATGCAATTTTCTCGGATGTTTTGGGCATGAAACGTGTGGCAGCGGAGTTTATTCCAAAATTGCTAAATTTTGAGCAAAAGCAACATTGCATTAGTATCGCTCAGGAGTTGTTGAATGACGTCAACGACGATCCAGTTTTGCTCAAAAGGGTCATAACTGGTGATGAAACGTGGATATATGGTTATGACGTCGAAATCAAGGCCCAATCATTCCAATGGAAGCGGCCAGAAAAGCCAAGACCGAAAAAAGCATACCAACTTCGATCAAATGTGAAGGTTTTGCTCACTATTTTCTTCGATTTCAATGTCGTGGTGCATCATTCTTGCCAACAGATCGTACGGTTAATAAGGAATACTACAAGGAAGTTATGCAAGGTTTGCGTGAAGCAATACGGCTCAAACGATCGGAATTGTGGAAAAACAAATCATGGATCTTGCATCACGATAATGCACCAGCTCACACATCAATGCTTGTTCGTGATTATTTGGCCAAAAACAACATCGTAATCATGCCTCAACCACCGTATTCACCAGATTTAGCTCCCTGCGACTTTTTCCTGTTCCCGAAACTGAAGAGACCAATGAAAGGAAAGCGTTTTGCCACAATTGATGAGATAAAGTCAGAATCGAAGAACGAGCTGATCTCCATACCGAAAAGCGCATTCCAGAAGTGCTTCGAGGATTGGAAGAAGCGCTGGCATAAGTGCATTATATCTGAGGGGGATTACTTTGAAGGGGAGAAAATGGATATCGATGAAAAAATAAATACTTTTTGAAAAAATTCGAAATTCACGTTTTCTTTTGAACAAACCTCGTATTCCCTTTGTACAAAAGTATACATGCATCGATTGATACACCAAACATTTTATCACAAATCAACATTAATACACCAACAAGAAAATCAACAAGGAGGATAAAAGACTTTTTTTATATTGAAGCCTATCAGACAAATACGGGATATTTCTCTCCTTTACCGCGGATATTAAGAAATAACAATACTATTCACTGCTCTAATAATGAAATAGACATTTAAAAGATTTACTATTAATATCAAAGTGATAATGTGATGATGCCCTTTATTTAGTACCAAAACGGTGTACCATCAGCACAGGTGGCAATAAGGAGTTAGTTTATACACTTACTTTATAAAATGTTTTCGAACTTTCACTTCTTTTTCATTCTTATTATCATTTTTGCCAGATAATGTTTATTGTCGTTTGTTGTACTTATTAATTATTACTGCTATTTAAATACTCATGTAGGTAAGTTTTGGATATATTGCCTAATTTATGTACCAATTTTTAAAAATCTGAATTGGGGAACAGCAATCATTCTATTTTATCTTTTACTATTGGGGCGGTTCTTGGTGAGAAAATCATATCTCGGAATAATTTAATTATTTTGTCGGCTGAGGACACAATGTGTGCGCAGGTAACCATTAGCACAGACCAATAAGCTTTACGTATTGCATAGCTTACAATACCTCCACCGGGAAAGTGTGGCCATTATTAATATCACCCATTAATACGCATGCAAAGTCATATCATCTCAGCCCAAAATATTGTAATTTAAGGTTTTAATCTGGAGTGCCCTACCAGGTAAGTATGTTTTCTGTATATGTACATAATAAGATAAACCCTAGCAAGTAGTATTTTTCACAAAAACGGCGCTGTACAAAGAATCATCCAAGTATTATTATTATCATTATTTGTCAGCTAGAATAAACGCAAGGACCTTATCACTATGTGACACATAATATGTAATGTGCTATTTAGCTAATATCGTAAAAACATTAGAAGAAACTTGATGAACGGATCATCTAGCGGAAGATGAACAGATGCTGATGCCAATTTAAAAAATAAACAAATAACGCACAAAATTACAAAAACATAGTCTTTCGTTTTTCGTTATTCCATTTTCCGATGGATACATAAATTTATTCTAAAACTTTGGAAAAAGAATTGTTTTGCTACGTAGTTCCATTTCGCAAAAAAAATAACTGTCTTAATTCCGTTTCTTTAAACTTCAACGGATTCAATAGATCGCGTATATGACTATTTTAATTTTAAAAGCTTCGTTAGTCTACCTCCGTTCATTAATAAGCCAGAGATTCCGCATAACGAACGACATTATTGAAAAATGTTGTATATTGCCAGTTAACCGAAGCTTAGCTGTTACCCAAGAGTCCGCGCTAAATTAGGCGGGCTTTGACTACGGTTGTCGGAATATTTATAAATAATAATGTTATTATTATAAAAAGATACAGACTTGGGCCCCAGGACTGCAATTTCCGTTATTTTTAAAGAAGATTCCGTATCCTTTTCCTTAGGGTTAAAAACTTCTTGCTTAACTGCGAGTCTGGTTCTCTCGGGTGAGAGCTTAAAAATATTTGCTTATACCTATCTGATTTTTATCTATATGGGATATCTATTGACTTTTTCTACTAGTCTAATAACAAGTTAAAATCTATAGTTTACAGGTTCCAATATAAATTAAATACTTTTTTAACGTGTTCTGACTAAGAGATAGTGCTGGTTTTACAAGTAATTATATTGATTAGTTTTTACCTGAAAACAAAATTTAGTGAAATCAAATATGTTTTGGAGTAGCAAGAAGAAAAAATCCGTGATTTTTATTAGAATTCGAGCTGTTCCGCCATTCATTTAGCATTTTCAGAGTCATCAATATCATTATTTGGACTAGTGATGCACAACCTTTTTAGCCATCGTGTTAATATATCAATTTTCAAATTATTAGGGGGTAAGGTATAGGAATTCCGTACAAGCGTCCCAACTGTCCAACTAGTCAGTAGGTATATACCTATTATAAACCAAAAATATAACTAGGTTGGTACCTACCTTACATGTCGCATTTCATAGTACGAATTATTAAAATACCATATTAAAAAATACATTATGTAATTCTTTATGACATCTTTTAAAATAAAAAAAATTGGTCGGGTAACCATTTTGTAACCAGCTGTAAAATATTCAATATTTGCATAGTTTTAACAATAGAAAACTCAATATTAAGTTAGCTAGCAATAACGTTATTCTTTACTTTAAACTAGTAGTGGGCGTTGACCATAATTCCATCCAATGCCAAAGCTGTTATTGTTGATGATTTTCAACTGTTGAAAATAACCGTTGGAAATAACGCCGACGTTGACGAGACGATGATGATTATTTATAGCGATTTATTTACTGCTCGAATACCCGTTTGCCGTAGGACTGTTTAAATTTTTTTACAAGCCTCATTCTTTACCTCTTTTATTATTATTTTATAGATACAGCGCTATCTGGTACATTCACATATTATTATTATCATAAAGCATTCAAATTGCGTTAAGTATTTCGCGCATCTGATTTTTTCAACGTTATTAATACGCTAAATGGTTGCAGATCAACAAAAAATAGTTTTAAAACACAATCGTCAATCTTTTGTTTGTCTTCTCTACCCAATTTTCGAGGAATAAATGAAGTGATGTTTTCTTGTTTTCTTTTTGTACCAGCAACTGAAATAGTTGTAGCTATAGTTGTAGATGGTGCAGGATTATTAGGCTCAGCTGAACACCCAGGAACAGGGACATCATGTATTATTGGATCTTCTGCACGTCCAATATTAAAAACAGTTTTGAGTTGTTCAACTTCGATAGATGTGGCAGTCCCAAATGAACAAAATTATATCGGGTGCTTGTTTTTTAAATGGCTTTTTTTTTAATTGTTGATTTGTATGAAACTGCATGCTTACAAAAATTATATTTTGCGATTTTTGTATTTTCGTCAGATTGGAAATAATTCCACAAATCACTTCGATAATTTTTCGCAATTATGTTATGCACTTAGGAAATCATTTCACTTATTTAATTATTTCCAGTTCAAACACACTAAGCGTTTATTACTTTATAGTAAGTATAATAATTACGTATTATTTTTCACTTTGTAAAATATACATTTACATCTATCTACTCCGATCTATTGATGTTAACTATTAAAAGTCAAAACGCACTATAAATTATTAATAAATTCTA
This sequence comes from Halesus radiatus, assembly GCA_022606495.2. NCBI lineage: Eukaryota > Metazoa > Arthropoda > Insecta > Trichoptera > Limnephilidae > Halesus > Halesus radiatus. The sequence continues at coordinate 59,076 of JAHDVE020003932.1, forward strand.
ATCCAACCTCAATTACTTGCATAATCGGTGTTTTCACTTCGGAAATAAATAAAAACAGATGTAACATACGCGCGACAAGCCAGTAAAATCAAACTTAACGATTGATAAGACGATGGTTAGCGCAGTGGGTATAATTCTAGGAATAACGCAAAAAGGTTAAAAAAAGTCTTAGATAGTTACAACAAGTCATTTATTTTGATAGTCGTGGGGTTAGTCTTAAACTAGAGTTAATCTTAATTAGACACAAAAATTCAATTGTACGAGACTTGTAGAGCCCGTACAAGAATGATGGGTATATGTTGACGTATTATTTATCGAGGAGAGCAGGTCCGGGTAGAATAGCGTGTTGACGAGAGCGGGTCCGGGTAGAATGATGATTTCTTGTCTATTGATGAAAGCAGGTCCGGGTAGAATAGCGTGTTGATGAGAGCGGGTCCAGGTAGAATAGCGTGTTGATGAGAGCAGGTTCGGGTAGAATGATGATTTCTTGCCTATTGGTGAAAGCAGGTCCGGGTAGAATAGCGTGTTGATGAGAGCGGGTCCAGGTAGAATAGCGTGTTGATGAGAGCAGGTTCGGGTAGAATGATGATTTCTCGCCTATTGGTAAAAGCAGGTCCGGGTAGAATAGCGTGTTGATGAGAGCAGCTGGTTGATTTTCACGGTGGAGTAGCGTTACAGTAGAGATGTTGCTCGGTTGGAGTCGTGAGCGGGGAATGAAAAGCACGTTCCACGTGTATGGGCTTTTATAGGCCGAGCGGAGGTATTTTTCGCAGGATTTTACTTGCACTTGTTGTTATTGACTTATTTTTATGTCGTTCAACTCACATATTTGTTGCTTTTCTAAAGTTTAGCAGGTGGCACGAGTAGTGATTTATGGGTTTTTTTTTATGACAGATTTGTTTTTCTCGGGGGTCATTCAACTCACGTATTATTGTCTCGATTCATTTTCGTACAAGTTTTATCTTGTGTGAGTTTTGTTTACGACTTATTATATGCCTCTATGTGGCCCGTTTGACACATCAATAAAACTAGATAGGCAAGTACTTGAATCTACTTGTAAAGTCTTTGTACTTGAAATTAACTAATATCTTCGTTAAATCTACATAAAAGGTTGTATTCTTAAAATTATAGGTTCACTGGCTTATTTGTATGAAAAATTTGTTTCTTAAAGTTAGAGATTCACTTGGCTGACAGGGTGGAAGAATTATCATGAGAGTCAGAGGCACTTCCCTTTACTGATGGCTGTCCAGGGTCCAGTGGCTGCTTTGTATGCAGAGTCCTCGCGTTCGCACTAGGTATCCAAGTACCTCCGGATCGGGATTGGGTACAAACGCGCCGATAATCAGAGGCCTGGGTGGTCTCCGGGGTTTGATCTCCGAAGGGCGAAGATCAGTAACTTCCTGGGCAGAAGTGGGGGTTCACTCGCGGTGCAGTCGTAATTCCTTCTCGGATGGAAGCGTAAAACTCACTCGTCGTCAGAGGACCTGGGCGGCCTCTCCGAGGAGCGAGAATAGGAACCTTCCTGGCCGGAAGTTTCAAGCCAACTGTCCTTCCTGCGCGGAAGACTGAACCCGACTGTCCTCTCGTCAGAGAGCCCCTATTGCCTGTCTACCTGTAGGGATCTTTTTATGACCCGCATTGGTTGGCGGGCGGCTCATTTCCTTGGGGTTTTTATTGATGTTCAATGAAATCTCAAAGAAAATGCCGACTTTCTAAAATAGTAATTAAGGTTGGTCTATTTTACGATGTAGTACTTTACAATCGTTTCCGGCTTGACCAACAATAGGCTCGGCTAGCCTTTGTGCTAATTTATTATTATTACCTGAAATCCACATTTTAGAAACTAAGTATGTCTGTGAATTTGGTAATTTCTTATAGGTATTACAAAAGGATATATCACGATCGATACGACACTAAACAGTAAAAAATAATAAATAATGACCCCAATCGTATCAGTGAATCCCTTCTAACGGAAAATATCCCGCACACACATTATAATAATAATAATCCCGTAACATCGTTGGAATTTTTGGCGCCCATACTGTTAAAGGCGTCAGAAATATTAGTCCAGATAACAGGCGTTATAAATATTAGTGTTTAATGTTTCAAAAACCCAATAATGTCCGATTACGTCTAAAAGGGATAGAAATAATAATCTAGGCTCCTTTAAGCCCAACAAGCCCTCCATTGATATGCTTGGTGTAACCTTAAGTGACCAGCTCAGGTATGGGGGCTCCATCGAAGCCCGAGTAAAGTTAGCCTCTCAGAAGCTGGGCGTATTGTACAAATCCCGCAGATACTTTAATAGTACACAACTGCTGACCCTGTACAAATCGCAAGTGCGCCCTACTGTAGAATTTGGCAGTCACCTCTGGTCGGGAGTCTCAAAATATCTGAAAAAAACCCTTGACTCTATGCAGAAACGGGCGGTCCGTTTCATAGATTCGCCTATCTTAACAAAAGGGTTGCAATCTTTGGAGCACAGACGTCAGGTGGGAATGCTGTCTTTGTTCTACCGGTATTATAATGGAAGATTCTCCGAGGAACTAGCGTCATTGATCCCTTCAGCACCGGTGCATAGTCGGGAAACACGCCAAACGCGCGCCCAACATTTGCACACGGTTGACATTTGTCACATGAGAACGGGTCGCTTCTACGATTCATTCTTGTGTTCAACAGCTCGGCTGTGGAATGATCTGCCGGCCTCTGTGTTTCTTCCATTCTATAACATGGGTCTCTTCAAGACCCAAGTTCACTCCTTCCTATCCTCTAAAAGACCCTCCATACAGCATCCTCAAAGATGATATAGGCCTTGAGGGAAATTATTTCCCTCAGGGTCTCCTGTGTGGAGTTACTGTAAAAAAAAATTTAGTATTGATGAATATCGCTAAATGCTATGTTTTTGCTTCCCAACGATATTCTTCCTTGACGCTTGGCGCTACGTATCGGCCGTTTGGAATACCGAAATCTAAAACAAACGTCTAGTAGGGAGGTACATAACCAAAAGACCATTCCAAATATCGCATAATATTGTTCACGAAGTGTAAACTGTTAACCCTTTTTTGGCAATAATACTGATAAAATAATAATTACCTGGCCAGGTGATTCATTGACTCCATTGCTAAATATTTACAATTCGATATCATATTCAATTTATTAACTGTTAATTCTGTATTTTTTCAATAGCGTAATGTGTTGACGGCATTTTGCTATTATTTCCGACGGCTAGTTATAATTTGATACAGTACTACTTTAAACATAATTAGTTTGTAAACATTACATAGATGTTGACATTTTCGACAATTCACGGCAGGCGCGGCATAGAGGAGAGTCGTTACGGCCGACCGAGTCCAATACATCCGATTCTGAAGGCGGTGGACTCACTTCGAGTTCGCAAATCCGGATTCACTCATTCCGAACGCACCCTCAAGAAACGGCAAAGGTTTTAGATTGGAATCAGAAACGAAAGGCGTCCCTATTCATTGGTGTAATATGAACGATTTTTGATTCCTGAACGGCAGACCTATGCGGACCGAAAGGAATGAAGATCGAGTCCGAGGAATCGAGTCCATATAGCTAAACTTGGAATTGGAACCGAGTTTTTAAACTAAGTGGAATGACCAAAAGTGTATTAAAATGAATTATAATATAATGTAATTGTTTTTAAAAGTTTGAGTTCAAAATCTTGTCACTTAAAGATATTTCATCAATTTGTGTTTCCAAATAATCTCTTGACAATCTATATAGGATCTATGTTTCACCGAAACTCCGCAGTTAATCAAGAAGTCTTTAACCCCAAGGAAAAACGTAAGGAATCTTCCTTAAAAAGAACGAGAATAGCGCCTCAGGTCCTCCTTCCTGCTTCCTACTCTCTATGCTCGGTGCTCGGTGCTCGGCGCTCGTGCCCTAATGCAGTTTATTGACTTACCCGAGACAAAAAGTCGCTTCCCTCTTAGCGCGCGCAAACAATAATTAGGTTTCAGCTCGTCGGCGCGCGCGCGGCTGGGTTAGGAAATACATCAAAAATGTGGCACCCCAGGTCCATACTAACTCCACTCTAGATGTTAACGAAAATATACTTCAACTTTATTTTGCGCCCCCACATTGATCCAAGTAGGTAAACAATTTTTGTTCTATATTTACCACTTTGGCAGCTTTTAAGAGTATGTCATTTTATAATAAAATACAACGCTTTTCCCAGGAAAATATCTACCTTGATTCAGTCGGACACATTTACATGTTGGGTATTAGCAAGGTAAAGGGGAAAGATATGACAGACGGTATTTAATGGTCCTGCTCAGTTGAGGGTAATGGGAAGCGGGAAGTGGGTACAAAAGGAAACTGTAATATAGATCGGAGTCACATTCGGAAGAACACTTAAGGAGCCATTCCAAATAATGCCGGAACATCTCTCTTTTGAAGCATTCGGAGCCATTTTTAACGAATTCATTCAATTTTCAATTTTCGTTATAGTAACGCCTTTCATTATTACGCTTTATATAAATTATGTTTGATAATAATGTTATACGCTAACTAATTTTGTTTAATTTTATTAGTAACTATCTGGTAAACTTATATAATTATATAATACTGTTTTCTGAAAATGTGTTCAATAAATATGCTTAATTGAGAACTAGGATACTAGGATAAAATAGGGGATGTGCAAGGTACATTTATGAGTGGAAGGGGGTGCATGGATCAGATTTTATCGTTGTGTATGCTCACAGAGAAGTTTCTGGCAAAAAACTGAAACTGCTCTGTGCTTTTGTAGATTTACAAAAAGCATACGACAGAATTGACAGAAAAAAGTTATGGAAGGTGTTGTCGAAGTATGGTGGAAATACAAATCTTATACAGGCAATCGCATCGCTGTACGAGGGAAGCGTTGCATGTGCATGGCAAACGGTGATTTTACGGGGTGGTTTGATATCACAAAAGGTGTTAAGCAAGGCTGCGCAATTTCACCGTGGTTATTCAATATATACCATGGATAATTGTATGCAAGAATTCAAAGAGGTGGGCCTGTTCGCGAAAATGAGTAGTCTGCAAGTATGTTGCCTATTGTATGCTGATGATGCGGTGCTGATTGCTAACAGTATGGAAGATCTACAGTCCCTCGTATCTAGGATGAACGAAATATGTGTGAAGAATGAGCTAATGATGAATGTAAATAAGTCCAAAGTCATGGTGTTTGAAAGAGAGAGTACGAAAACAGTGTGCAATATAGTTGTGAGTGATGAATACTTGGAGCTGGTCGATGAGTTTGTGTATTTGAGAAGTATGTTTACGAGAGATAGAAAGACTGATAGGGATATTGAAAGAAGGGTGAATGCAGGAAACTCCATTAACGGAGGACTGAACGCGGTTGGCGCAAATAAAAAGTTGTCCAAGGAAGCGAAGCTAGCAGTCCCCAATGGAGTGCCGATACCAACCTTGATGTATGGCAGTGAGGCATGGAACTGGCAGAGGAAGGATGAAAGTAGACTGAATGCTGTAAAAATGAGATCTCTGAGACGAATGTGTGGTAAAACCATGAATGATCGAGTGAAAAATATTGAGAACAGTAAGGAGAATATATGAGGCGAATGTGAATGGAAGAAGAAGCCGGGGACGCCCGAGGAAGACATGGCACGATCAAGTGAATCAAATACTCGAGTCGGGCCATGTCAGAAGTCGGAATAACAGAAGAGAATGTATGAGACGATGTATGAATGTGAATGAAGCAAGAGGTGTATGCCAAGATCGAGTTGTTTGGCGGTCCGATCTCTCTGCCTACCCCTGCGGAGAAACGGCGTGATGGTTAGTTAGTTAGTCACTTGCAAAACTTAATAACATTATTAAATTTGATTTACATTAAATATAAAAAAAAATAATGAATGGAGTTTGTAATGGTCTTACTATCACCATTTTCTTGCCCTAAAACCTGGAAAATAAAAAAAATTAAATACATAACTTTCATGGTGGAAAAGCGGAAGCGCACGACATCTATCGCCTTTTAAAGCATTTGATTACAGTGGGTTGCTGTCTAGTGATGCTTAATTCAGGAATGTGATTCAAAGAAAACCTCCGAGGTGGCAGTTAAAAGAGGGGCGTTTACTTTAGAATTTAATCTCATGGGATTTGACTGAATTGAAGGAAGGAGTTACCAATGGAAGAAGCGTTTTATACAAACAACAATTAGTGAAAACAGAACAAAGAAATGTGAAATGATTTATGATAAAAAGGGTCACACGGTGGGGGCTGAGTTCGTCGGCCGATATTATAAACAAAGTTTAGAGGGCAATTAAGAAGAGAGTGTCATGAACTTAAAAGATCCCAAAGCCAGCTGGAGAGGGAATATAGAACCATCGAAAGCGGGGGCAGAGATAAATATAATACACAAAATCTTAGTAACAAATAAAAAAAACTTTAAGATGATGATGTATCTCGGACGGGGGAAGACTGTGTGTGAATCAGAATTTGGAAAAAAAGACGCGTCGTATAAGGCCAAGCGGAAAAACGATGAATTAGAGAAAATAATTGAGAGAACAATACTTTCGACAGTTGAAAAAAGGAAGGAACAGGGATTATACATATGGAAATTTCGGCAAAACTAAGAGAAGATTCAGGCGGGACGGGTGCGTAATTGGAGTACAATTTTCTAATTTCAGAAACGTAGATATTTACAAGGAAGTGAAACGAGACGGATTGTAGGTGATAAAAGGTATCAATTGAGAAGATTCTGGGCTTCAGAGACAAAAGGGATGTAGATGAACGACTTACCGATCAATTATAAAATTTAAACTGAAGGAATTCATTAGCAATGTTGAGATATATGGCCTACTAGATTGAGGATAGTTCGACCATTTCGTCAAGCGTCCGAGGTTGATGATACCCTATGTTTAAATAAGAGGGAAGAGTACTCGAATACGAGTACAAATCAACATGGAACTGGGGTTATAAAGTGTAATTAGGAACGATTAAATTAACACTTGGGGAATAGAGAGTGTTTACTTTATGAAAAACCATAAAAGTAATGGGTTTTGGATAAACTCTGATTTATATTGTTTTTTTTATGAAACTAATTGTTATTACCCATCATAGAGAATAAATTATTTAAATTTTCAGTTAGAAGGAGACAGAATTTGTAGGGCTGGCCAATAATGGAGTCAACGTGCTCCGTTTCCAGTGTTGGAATGAGGAAGTCGAAGGTAAAAATATCCGGAAAATGATTATATAAAATTATTAAAGATAATGAAAAATCAGTTAAGGGTGATATCAATCGATCCGGATGACAGTATATGAAGGACGACAAGTACATGTGTAGGGGAAGTGTAGTTAGACCAGGCGGAAGTAATGCAACACTTTGAAACATCATTCCGGAAAGGTATATTCATTAACTTTGACAGGTGAGATAGGGTAAGAATTGTAAAGTATTTACACCAATATTAGGATCAATTGAGAATTGCACGAAAAGATGCGTTAATCGATTATTCACATGTTAGATCAGGAAAAACGTGTTACCATCAGAAAAGGCATTATAAAAATATATTGCATATAAAGTTATCACCGAGGGCGAAGAAAATTTATGAAGAAAATTATGATTGAAGAAAGTTAAGAATGCGCATCTATAAATAAATTTCAATAGGAATATAATGGCTATACTTACAAGATATCCGAGGTCATATATGACAAAAAAAATAGAAGATATCATATTTTCAGAAAAAAAAACATGATTCTTAGTTTCCCATTTTTGAACAAAGGTAAGAAAAGCGCCCTAAGGGGGAATTTAGGAGTGATTTACGAAAAACTCTAGAGTAGTCTCGAAATATGATTGTTTTCATTTGACAAGTGGATGAAAGATTACAAGCCAACGTAGTGTTACTTGGGTACAATTGGAGAGTTCGCCGGGAATCAGCAGTCGTTAAAGAGTTTGATCGGGCGCGGACGGGTACAAAAAGTAATTAATAGTATTTCGGACTGTAAAATTTCATCTTGATTTGAGTCTTGCAGTTAATAAATTGTTTTGTTTTAAAGTTAATAGTAGTCTACTTAAGTTCATCTTCTAAAAAAAGTGGTCAAGTGAATTAATTGAAATTGTGAAAAAAGAGGTTGATTTAAAAATTAATAAAAGTTTATTTCTTAAAAATTTTCAAAAAGAGTTGTCGATTTAATTTAATAAAAGTTTAGTAAATTTTGAAATTTTCAAAAATTAATAATACTTAAATTAGTTCAAAGAATTTAAAAGTTGCTTCAGTGGTTTAATTAAAGTGTAATAATAAATGAAGTAATAATAATAATAATAATAATAATATATGTATAATAAATAAAGTGTTTTGTGTTAAAGTTAAGAATAATATATTTAATTAAATTTTCTTAAAGAGTTGCTGATCTAATTCAATAATAGTTTAGTAAATTTGAAATTTTCTAAAATTAATAATACTTAATTAGTTTAAAGATCTTAAAAGTTGCTTCAGTGAATTAATTAAAAAATGGTAATACAAATAAAATTTGAATAATTAAATAAAACGTTATTTAATTCGTATTTTGTTTTGGACTAAAATTCACTAAGAGTTCATGAAAAATTAATAATAGTTTGCTTAATTAAAATTTTCCTAAAGAGTTGTCGATCTTGAATTTAATAATAACATAGCGAATTTAAAATTTTCAAAAGAAAACTCAACAGCAGCCAATAATATGGGATTTAAAAATGGAAGATATCGGCGTAAATGGCGTAAATTGAACTGGTCTCATTAGCTAAATTGGTTAAGCGGTTACCCCGGATAGGTAGAGGTCCTGGGTTCGAATTCCAGATGCGACTGATATCTTTTTATTTTGTGCTGTTTTTTCGGTTTCGTGGTTCATTTGGGATGTGTTAATATTATCTTCTTCAATGATTAAATATCATTTTTCAGATGAACTACCATTCTTTAGCGACCACGTACTTGTAGTTTGCGTAAATAAATAATTTTATAGCGCCGTTTCCATGGGAAAATTCAATTCAAAGGCGGTCCACATCTCTTGGAACATATTGATGAGTTCAAAAGAACAAACAAGACCAACAGTAATAAAAATATTAAAAATAAGCATAATCATTCGTCGACGAAAACGTTCCCGAGTTATGTTATAAAATTAATCTTATCTTCGATTTAGGTTTTTAAAGGTTCAGGTTCATGTGTATTGTATTTATCATTTTAATTATATTGGTATGTAAGATTTCTAAATATCTGGCTCAGATTCACGACCTGTGTTGCAGATTTCCGATCCAAAATTTTCCGGGTAACTGGAATATTGTGGATTATAAAAAAACCCATATGGTTTAGATATATATATATATATTTATTTTATTTATCAATTTATTTAATACTTGCAAATGCTTTGATATTTCTGATATTTACGTAATATTTATGTTTTTGTAATATTAATGTTTTTATAATGTTGATATTTTTATTATATTGATATTTTTTACAATGTTGGTATTTTTATAATATTCGTATTTTTATAATATTGATATTTTTATAATATTGGTAATTTTATAATGTTGAAGTTTAAAATATTGATATTTTTAAAAACATTCATTTTTTTTATAATATTGATATTTTTATAATATTGATATTTTTATAATATTGGTACTTTTATAATTTTTATATTTTTTATGATATTGACATTTTGATAATATTATTTAAATCGGTGTTTTAAAATTGGACTCTAGTATCTCAATAACAAAACCGTCATGCTTTTTCCATTATTTTTTCTTTTTATTTTTTTTTTTCAACTTATGTACATTGATCACAACATACATGCACCTAAATATAATAATTTTGTCCTACATTTGTATGATGATTGTAATTTATTGTTGTATTATATTATATTGTTGAAATAAACTCCTGCTGACAAGCTACTTGCAGTGGCTTAGCAGGTTTAAGTTCCTACTGTATATAATGAATATTGTACAATTAAAAAAAAAAAAAACCACAAAATAAGACTTTGTTTTTCGAATAGTCTGAAACAAAAATCTATCACAACGTAGACTCGGAGAAGCTTAGGAAATTGACTATTCCAGTTGGAAAATTCTGTGAAAATTATGAAAATCGGAAACACTCGGATGTTAGCATAGGGCTAGGCTTCACGCGCTGGCCAAGGGGGAGAAAAATCCTCAAATTGAAAGGAAAACTACAAAGAGTTTTCCAGTCACACTAGTTAGGAAAATTTAAGGCAGCAGTAGAGCAGTCACCTCAAATCGGTGGCGCGAACAGAAGCCTTTTGCTAAATTAAATCATAAACGAAGGAAGGGCGGGCCACCGCAGGAACGAAACTAAAACAAAAGGGGGGACCATCTCAAGTTCTACGAATTAAACACAAAAACAATTTTTTTTTTTAATTACTGAAAACAAAATGTACTTAATGTTTAACTGTATTTTACCTACTCATTCTAGATTATTTTTTTTTTAAATGTGAAACGAAAAACATTGTTTTAAAAAATTTAATTTTGCTTTTTATAATATTATTAGCATTTATCCAGTTTGCCCACCTCCGAATGTAATTGGAAAGATGGAAAATGTTACCGTATAACTTTTATTAAATCCTCAAATTAGCCTTTTTAGGGTCAGCGATGTTTAGTTCCCAGTCGAGGTAATGGTTTCAACACCGCGGTCAGAGTTCTCCCCCGCGCCAAGTAATTGTAGACACTACAGATTAATTAGATCCAGTTCAGTTTATCACACCACTTCTATGGCCTATAGTGTCCGACCCCATGCTCAGTACCATGTGGACATTTGGGGCATTTATGTTTACATAGGAACAATTGGTTAAGATTAAATTAAGGCTGCTAGGATTATGACCAATCTAGAAAATTGCTCAGCTAACGTTTGTAAGGGTCCTTCTGTGTCTCCGAAACAAATAACAAAATAGAACAAGGAAGTAGAAAATCAATATCTAGCACCACTATAAATAGAACGAGAAAGTAAAAAATGAATATCTAGCCCATTTTAAATATACCAAGGAAGTAGAAAATGAATATCGAGGCCACTTTAAATAGAACAACGAAGTAGAAAATGAATATCTAGCCCACTATAAATAGAACAACGAAGTAGAAAATGAATATCTAGCCCACTTTAAATAGAACAAGTAAGTAGAAAATGAATATCTAGCCCGCTTTAAATAGATCAAGGAAGTAGAAAATGAATATCGAGGCCACTTTAAATAGAACAACGAAGTAGAAAATGAATATATAGCCCACTTTAAATAGAACAACGAAGTAGAAAATGAATATCTAGCCTACTTTAAATAGAACAAGGAAGTAGAAAATGAATATCGCGCCCACTTTAAACAAAAAAAAAAAATTACAAAACGCAGATATTACAATAATTTTTGTAGTAACCAAAAAGCCAGTCATTTAAAGGTGCCATATTTATGGCTGCTTGTCTGCAGATTCCACTAATTCTAAAAAAAATTATTACTTACTAACCATCACGGCGTTTCACCGCAGGGGTAGGCATAAAGGACAGACAGCCAAACGACTCGATCTTAGCATACACTTCTTGCTTCTTTCACATTCATACAGCGTATCATACATTCTCTTCTATTATTCAGACTTCTGACGGCCTCCATGGTTGAGGGGTAAGGCTCTCGACTACGAATCCGAAGGTCGCAGGTTAAAATCCCGGCGTGCGCAAATAAATTTTATTTAATTAATTTGTGCTGTTTCATAATTAATTCATTTAAAAATAATACATAGTATATTTGCGCACATTCCAGAGTGGAAGATACTCTCAGTATCGCCCTGGTGAAAGACCACCATTCAGAATTGAAACGTTGCTTGAAATGGCTTTTAGCCGTATTTGGTGACCAGATCTGAATAACCAGGTATTTCTCCACCTAACTCTTGCCCTTCTCCTTTTCCTCCACAATGTCTTCAGCCTCACAACATTTCACAATTGGGGATGCGATAATCTCACTGGCTTCAGACGGTTGGGAGTAGTTGGGACTCGTGTGCGGTATTCATATAAACAAAAAAATAGCCCGACTCAAGTATTTGATTCCCTTGATCGTGCCATGTCTTTCTCGGGCGTTCCCGGCTTCTTCTTCCATTCACATCGCGTCATATAATCTTCTTACACCCCTTTCTTCATTCATTTGCTCTACATGCACAAACCATCTAAACTTCCCTTTCTTAATCTTACTCATTAAGCTTACATCAGCCTTGAATTCTTTAAGAATCACAATATTTTTCCCACGATCATACATGGTTTTACTACACATTCGTCACAGAGATCTCATTTCGACGGTATTCAGTTTACTGTCATCCTTCCTTTGCCAATTCCATGCCTCACTGCCATACATCAGGGTTAAAAAAAATATAATCATGCTTATGTAAAAACTCGTAGAACTGAACACATTTCTTAGTTTCATTTGTAGAACTCCATTTTAATGTAAAGTTTTTTATTGTTTTAAATAAATATTACTATTGAAAATAAAATTATAAAAAAGTTCTGATAGGCAATTCTTATTACGCGTGTAACGGTTTGCCAAGGCATATCGAACGGTATATTAAAAAAAATACCTTGATAATGACTTTGGAAGGAGAGACAGTTTCACGCGTAATAATTATTATATAGCAGAATTTTTTTAAAACGTTTTTTTTTCTTTTTTTTTAAAGAAAAACAGTTCTTTTGTGAAAAACTTTTTTTTTATTCGAGTCTACTTCTATTTTTTTCTGTAAATAAACACACCATTTTAAATACGTGACCCATCAGAAGTTGGCTGGTATGGTTCTGTGTTAACGTTATGGATAATTAAGTTATTTCTTCAAAAGATTTGTAGTCACTTTGTGGCGTCATTATTAAGAAGAAATTAAAAGAATAACTTTGTTTATACCACCTTTTATCAATATTTTTCATGCTGTTTATCCTGATGAGGAAAGTTTTGCTTTCAAAACACTATTTTCTTAAAAAATTGTCAGTTTTTCATTATTTGCTTAGCAGATTAGTTAATGTACCTCTACCAAAAAAATAATTTTAACAAAAAATTTAATGTAATTAAATAGATGGCAATAAAAAAATGGTTATAGTACTAAATTAAAATCCTATGTTTATCCACAAATTATTGATGTTAGTAAACAGCGAGGAAAAATGTTGTTTTAAATAATAACACTTCAAATTTATCAATTAAAAGTCTCACAAATGCTGTCCAACTGCCTTTTTATATTAATAATTATTTATGTTTTCAATATTTCAAATAACTAGGGTTAAAATGGTATTTTAAATAAATCGGCGGTTGAACCTTTTTTTATGCAGGATATGTAAAAAAAAGTTCTTGGTTTTTTCCAGCCTCCTACATTGCCGTTTTAAGTCGTAATAAATCTATAGCTTTCTGAATTTAAATAATATTATCCCTAACTAGGCGAAATTACGCATTAATAAAAACACAACGCATAGAAGGTGATATTTAAACAGTATTAAATTTTTTTTAACTACAAACGTAAATCAACTAAATAATTGTTGAATAATAATTAAAAAAATTAGCAAATAGTAATTTATGCACTATGTAGTATAATACATTAAGGGTACAAATTGTGACCATCCAAGTTCAAGGAGTTAATTCGCCTTTAGTTCATATTTCAAATTATCGATAAAATTAAGTTTGTTTTTACATAATAATAATATTGTACCATCTTAGAACTAAATATAAGTAGTGGTACTGAATCGTGGTCATTCTTAGCATTGGGATGGCTGTTAAACCTTGTTTTTAATCGATTGCTTATCCTATAAGTGAGGTTATGAGGTTATGAAAAATTCTTTGTAAATTTGATATAAAGCATTTGTTTATACAATTCTGTAATAGATGTTACATTAAATTCTCGAAATATCTCTACAGTAGAGAGAAGTTGTGTACATTTTTATTGATGATTTTAATGATTATTTTTTAATTGTAATTATTGGCTTTAGTGCGGCTTTATAGACCCCTCCTCACCAATTCATTTTATATCCAATATTCCATTATCAAAATAAATCCCATCCTAACGTTGCCCAGCCAGGTAGCAATTTTTTTTTCATGTAACGTAAATTAAATTTAATAATAAGTAAGTAACTTAATAATAACATTATTAAATTTGAGATACATTAAATTAAAAAATAATTAAATGAATTCTATGAATTAAACACAAAAAAATTAATAGGTAGCGATATAGTTCCCCTGTCTGTGCTCTATACATTCAGGGGTACTCTTGTGAAGTGTCACATATATGTATTATTTATTTTCGTAAATACTGTAACAGGGACTTAATTAATACATATTAGACCATTTTAAATGTTTTCGTCAATAAAATCAAATAAAATCACCGTTTACCCTAACACATGCAACGCTTTCCTCGTACAGAGACGCGATTGCCTGTATGAGTTTCGTATTCACTTCATACTTGGACAATACCTTCCATAATTTTTTCCTATCAACTCGGTCGTACGCTTTTTGTAGATCTACAAAGCCACAGAAGAGTTTCTGGTTTTTTGCCAGAAACTTCTCTGTTAGCATACGCAATGAGAAAATCTGATCCATACACCCCCTTCCGCTCATAAATGCACCTTGCACATCCCATATTTTATCTTTTGTTTTCGTTTGCACCCTTTCAATCAATATCTTACCATACAGCTTTCCAACTGAACTTAGCAGGCTAATAGCCCTGTGATTTCCACATTCCATACGTGACCCTTTACCTTTGTATAGAGGCATGATCACAGCCCTCCTCCAATCTAATGGCGTGTAACCCTCTTCTAAACACTGGTTAAAAAGCTTGCATAACCATGTGAGAATTATACGGCTATCTCCTTTAAAGTATTCAACAGCAATATTGTCGAAACCAACAGCCTTCTTCATACATTTAATCGCTCTTTTTATTTCATCCATGCTGATTTTGGGATCATTCATGCCATCGTCATTCATACCTGATTCGCCACTGGAACCACTTTCAGTCGGGTTGCTTTCAAAAACCTCTTCAAAGTATTTCATCCATCTCACTTTTATTTCTTTCTCATTCGTTAACATTTTTCCATCTTTTGATTTTATCACTTTCATACATCCGCTTTCTGGACCATTTCGGGACTTTTGACCTCCTTCCAAAACAGTTTAATATTTTCTTGGAAGTGTTTTGTCATTTTGATTCCTTCTTCCTCTTCCAGACGTTTCTTTCGTTCTTTCACTCCAACACTTACTCTTTTCTTACATCCCTTGTATACTTCTTTCGCTTTGTTCCGTTCTTCACTAGGAGCATTGCCAGTCGCTATCAGACATAACCACGCTTTTTTCTTCTCTGAGACCAGTACTTTAATTTCATCATCCCACCATGCATCGCCTTTCTTCCTACCTTGCGTACTTATTCCACATTCCTCTCTAGCAGATTCACAGAGACTCACTTTTATGTGGTTCCATGTTTCATCTATACTAAGACCGTTCATTTCCCTCTCATTCAATCTCCTCTCTACACAACTCTCATACAAACTTCTCACAATATCGTTTTGTAGTTTTTCTATTTTGACTCTTGTTGGAGTCGACACCGTTTTCACTTTAGAGCGCCAGCCGCGGAAGAGGTTTACTCTCGACACAACCAGGAAGTGGTCGGTTTCAACCTCAGCCCCTCTGAAGACTCTTGTGTCTTCGGTAACGGCTCTCAACCTAGAGTCAATTACCACAAAATCAATAATTGACCTCTCATTTCCTCTTTCCCACGTATATTGGTGGATACCTTTATGATCGAAGAAGGTATTCGATACAAAAAGGTTCCACTCTAAACATACTTCAAGAATTCTGTTACCATTGTCATTCGTTCTTTTATTCCCAAACATACCTAAAGCCGATTCAAATCCATCCCGTCTAATTCCCACCCACCCATTTAAGTCCCCTGCCATTATAATCCTTTCGTTCAAATTTTTTAGTCCCATTACATCTCTAACGCTAGTCCAAAAATCATATTTTACTTCATCGCTTTCAGAATTAACAGGAGCATAGCACACAACAAACAACACCCTTGTCAAACCGATTTTGAATCGGATCCAAATGATTCTTGGACTTACGCATTCATACTGCAGCATACATTCAACCATTCTGGGAGACAGTAACGCTGCAACACCATGAGATGCCCTCTCGTCATCTGGCCTACCAGACCAGATGACGAGCGTGTCGCTATGTTGCATCGTGCCGCTTCCCTTTTTCATGCTCTCTGTTATACAAAGTACATCCAAACTTTTGCTTACCATCGAATCACATAGTTCATTCATCTTTCTTTCCATACCTCCTCTGATATTCCACGTGCCAATTCGACATTGTTCACGTTCCGTCCTCCTCTTTGCGCCACCGAAGGGTTGGCGATGTGATGGATAGCGAACCTCATCGACACCTGTGGCGGCCATACCCTTCCTCCTAAATATAACTACATATCTAACATAAACATAACATACCTTAACATAATAGCGCTATATAAATCCTTAGTTATTATTATTATATTTAACTATGCAAAACATTAAAATTGTCAATAACAAAACAAACAAAAAAAAACACAATAAAACCAAAAAAAAACACTTTAAGGCCCAAAGTTCCAACTAAAATAAGGCGTCTTATCACTGCATTTAAATTGTTAATTGTTTTGGAAACACTGGTTTCAGTCCCATGTCATCCTTCCAGACGTAGAAACTTGTACCGGTGAGGGCTGGCCGGGGCGATGGGGAGCGGTGGGGGGGTTCTGCGACGGGGTTGCATAATAACTCAGATGATTTTTTCCTTATATCAATAAATATGGCGTGTCACAGAACGACTAACTTCACAAATTATCACTGATTTTACGGAGTGGTTTGACATCACAAAAGGTGTTAAGCAAGGCTGCGTAATGTCACCGTGGTTATTTAATCTATACATGGATAATTGTATGCAAGAATTGAAAGAGGTGGGCTTGGGCGCG
>JAHDVE020003933.1:0-70903 GCA_022606495.2 Halesus radiatus
AAGTCTTCCGGATGCATGCAAGTTGCTAATAAATTGAATTACTTGAACTTCGCGGTATTTTGGACACATCTTCTGGTATAATTAGATGAATACTAATATTTGCTTGAATGTACTGGATATATGCCTTTTTTCTTTTTAATTAACACCATACGATTCAGACTGGTGCATAAACTTGTACTCGTATGTCTATGTTAATTTGTAAATGTTTTCTACTTCAGCTGGAATCAATCTCGAAACCTTTCGACTCAAAATAAAATGAAAAACTCTACGGAAGCCGTGCCGAGTGGAATTGGCGAAGGAAGCGTTATACTAATGAATTAACCAATCACCAATTTCGAAAGTTAACATGATCATTTCCCTTCTACGAGAAGCAATTTTAGTTGTTCGATAAAATATCTATTTTGGCCATTTTTCAATCAGCCTTTTAGCTCATAAAACGCTTATTACGATTATTTTTTTTAAATTTGAAAGTCTGTATTTCTGTTTTTGAAACTATAGATTTTTGTTTGTGAAATATCACCTCAAAGGGCGCTTTGTCGTTTTTTATTCGCTTTGGCTTATATTTAAGTTATCAGCTTAACATAAGCCAATGATAAATTGACAAAAACTCTTTATACTATCCATCATAATATAGCTTTTATTCCAGTGGATTTTTAGTGTGTTCTGAACATAACATAAACATTTTAAGATATTTATTATATATAACTAATAACGTTGTTTACATGGTAATAATAGTAGGTATGTAAGTACTAAAAATGTTTTTATTTGTGTAATCCTTTTAGTGTTTTTTTTTTTTTTTTCAAATTAATACCTCCTTAATTGAGAAATTCTCGTGTCTAGAGAGGGAGTACTATTATGGTTTCTTATAAACATAATTATTTTCAAGAGTACTACCGTGAACATGATATTCTGGTGTCTATACACTAATTTAAAAAAAAAATTAATTGGAGGAAATTTTTAGAAATAAAATATATCTGTGTAATGTATGCATATAGAAGTACTCGTATACATGTTCATTACACATTCTTGTATACTATTGTTTACAAGAATGTGCAGCATGGTTTTTAACATAACATTAAATACATCAATAAATATTTACAAAAAATATGTTACTTCGTTACATGCATATAAAATAGAATACACCCTAGAAATGATTTCCACGTAGATTTGAATGGAAGTTACCTTTGACTTAATACTTTTTGGTTCTAGTCCCGTGAGAGCCAATGGGAACAAAGCGCTCCGTATCTGTTACACTGCCTGCATTGTATATTACCATTCCATTTGATCGAAATTAAGTGATGATGTTTTTGTATTGTATTTGAAATTTTAAAACTCGAATGCTAGATTTTTGGATCACGAAACATGCCCGCATCGCATTTCTTCTGTTCTTCTTTATTATCTGGTTACATTCCATACATACAGTACTAGAATCTCTTATATTTTTGCACTTATGTCCCAATTTTGATTTTCATTCTTGACAGCTTGATCAGTTCGTGAATAATTTCCCTGCCAATTTTAGGCTGGTGGCAACAATCTAACCCCAATTTTATCAGTTATCTGTGGCATATATCACTCCTAGCAAAAGAAGAAAGCAGTTCGTGGATGCAACCCGTGTGAGATATCGGTAAAAGATAATCCCGTTTCCAAAGCCAACTCTATACAACATGCACTTAGTTTTAATAAATCATTCTAAAATAATTTTATGGGCATTTGGTATCATATTCCTTCAGCTGGGTATAATATGTACCTCGTATTATTCTACAAATTAATCACGTACTAACCAAAAAGCCCACCGAAACAGTTTGATTGGCACATTTCAATATTTATTGACTTTGATTGAAGGCGTGTTACCAGGCCATAACATATTATACGAAGGGAGTTCAAAACGTTCGTCAAGCTGACATATAGGCGGTGTTCTATAGAGTTAAAATAGTTATTTTATTTTGTAATTCCACCCTTATTTAATTTGGTTAAAACGGTGTCCAATTTTTTTTTTTGAAAATATGCTCAGTGTGTACAGTGACTTCTCACCTGTCCATATTATAGTGACAAAATGGACTGCTAAATTTAAAAGATGTAGAACATCCATCGAAGATGACCCCCGCAGTGGCAGATCTTCGACGTCAGTTACTGTAGAAAATGTTCTTGTATGATATGGTATTAACTCACCGGTGAGTGAGTATGCATGAAATGGCAGAGGCTTGGCATTTCGACAAAGGGTAGATATTTTTCTTAACTGGTAATTTAGCCCTGTCAAAATTGTTGGGATGAGTGCCGCAAATGCAGATTTTGAAAAAAAAAAACGCATCAATCTCAAATTTCAAAGAGTGTTTAGTGACAATGGACTGTACTAAAAAAGTTTTTGTATCGATTTGCGACCTTTGATTTTTTTATTAACAAATAATGTTCAAATAGCAATCTGAACCGTGGAGAAAGGGAGGAGTTATTAACAGTTCAATTTTATAAGTTTTTGGTATCATTAAGAAATTCTTTTTGAAATTTATATGATAAATGGAAGAAAAATCAATGAAGATTGTGATTTTTTTATATATTTTTTTATATGAATACCCCACAAGAGTCCCAACCGCTCCCAACCGTCTGGAGCCAGTGAGACTATGGCATCCCAAATTGAGGAATGTTGTGGGACTGAAGGTATTGGGGAGGGAAAGGAGAAGCGCAGAGGAAGGTGGGGAAATACCTGGCTATTCAGATCTGGTCACCAAACACGGCTAAAAGCCATTTAAAGCAACGTTTCAATTCTGAATGGTGGTCTTTCACCAGGGCGATACTGAGAGTATCTTTTACTCTGGAACGTGCGAAAATATATTAAATATTATTTTTAAATGAATTAATTAAATAAAATTTACTTGAGCACTCCAGTATTTGAACCCGCGACCTTCGGATTCGTAGTCGAGAGCCTTACCCCTCGACCATGGAGGCCGTCAAGAATGTGACCTCATAGACAAAACGCGAGCTCCCATTGTTGGAAAACAACCTATAACGCAACGCACAAAAATGTATGTTCCAACCCGACAATGCTCCGGCTCATTTATCGATACCAGTGGCGTGCACTGCTTTATGACCAACGGTGGGCTGCGTGTATCTTTTGAAGTTGGGGTATGAAGTAATTGTTTATTGAATATTTTTGAAAATGGCCATTTAATTATCATCTTCTGCTGATTGTTGTGGTCAACTTAATAAATCAGTTTACTAGTTCATTGCCACATTCACGGAAAAAATACATTTTAATCAGATTTTTTACTTTTTTTAAATATATTTTTATGGTTAGTTTTCTTATGATGGGCGAGGTTTTTCGGGCTTTATGTACTGCTCGCCACTGATCAATACAGTCACCAAAATCAATTTACACTGTTGAATTCCAGTTGTTTTCCTATGCCCCAAAATAACCATACAAAACCCTCTCTAATTTGTATCTCAACCCACAATTGAAAATATTCCACGCTGGGAAGAGATTTCCGACATGCGAAACATTCGTAGGTTGAAAAACATCGATTTTAAAGAGTTTGAGAAATCGTACTTTAAACGAATAGAATGATTTTATTAATTTTTAATGGTATTTGATTCGTAGAACTCCATTTAATTTCTTTTTAATAAAATTTAAAGTAAATAAATTTGAATAATGCAATTGTAATGTTCTGCTTGTATTTTATTTGTTTCATCGTTCAAAGCAGTTTGAAAATGGCTTTGAACGCCGAGACAGCTGTCACAATTTTATAAAACTAAAATACTTTCAAAACTTAATAATAATAATTATTAAATATGATTTACTTTAAGCTACTGTGCTCCATCCGAGCCCAGATAAATGATGTTAAAGGTAGATCAACATAGGTCATTAAAATCTTACTAGATCAACATACTACGGGAAGAGGTGATTATATATATAAAATGACACTCGGAACATTTAATTAGAAAAAATATTAAATTAAATAGATAAATAAAAAATAGAAAAATTGACTCTAACCGTCTTATTAGTCAGTTCTACGAACTTTTTGAACTGCCCCATATATCAGCAAAAATAGATATAGTAATCCTTGACGAATCAAAAAAAGGCTAACATTTCTCATACAAGTGACATTCTAAGTGGTGGCGCAGTTGGATAAATCGTAATTGTGTTTTTCTTTGTGAGAGAAATCTCAGATAATTCTTTAGCTCAAAGGTCAAGAGTGCCCGCCCACCGAGAGTAGATGTTTATTGTGTATTGTGTATTCCGGGAAGGGTTGCTTCAAATAGGGGTAACTCTTCACCCATAGTAATTCCATACGCATTCCACCAACCGGGAAATCTTTACAAAATGAAAAAAAATATATGCAGGATTTATTTGGTTGACAATACTCCATAAATCCCCCTTTGTCAGTGGTTTGTCGTGTTCGAATCCTGGCGTTGTATTTTTTGAAAGCATTTTTCGATATCACCGAAGAACTGTTCCTTTATGATTTCCCCGATTTTCTTCTTCATCGAACTTTAATATCATTTGAATGAATTATATAATAAAGTTCTTTTAGAACTTGATTAAATGCTCTCTTGGTACAATTGAATTCTGGTTACATTGGTATATAATAATCTATTCACATCTACCAGCTCCGCGCAGTGCAGCACAGTACAGTGCACGTACGACAATATTAGGTGCTTACATTCTCTATGAGCACATTCACATTACGGCGTACATATGTGTAACGTACCCGTATATTTTGACGTCGCTGATGGCCGCTGGTGACGTCTGCGCCTGCGCAGTTAGTTTGAACACATCACCGTTAGCACCGCCATCTTGGCATCAATAGACATAGATATTGCTAAAACCACGTAGATGGACAACGAAAAGTTGATTGAATTGGACGGGGACTTTAGGTTATAAAATAATAATAAATATGGGAATAGGATTATAAATCCCATAACATGTTGTGGCAGACGCTAACTCCCAGCTGACAGTTCAGTTGACAGCAGTACTCGCTTCTGTGCTGTGATGCACGGTGTAATGTGAATACTCGTGTCTGTGTACTGTACTGCTCCGCACTGTGTGTTGCTGGCAGATGTGAATAGATCTTTGAATGTTTTTTTTTTATCTAACAGATAGTTTCATCAACAGAGTATTTGTAACAAAATCGTGAATTTCATTATAATTTACAACCACACGTTTTTTAGGTTTCTAATTCATAATTTTTTGTGAATACCGCACACGAACTTCTCCCAACCGTCGGGTGTATGTTGTGAGGCTAAAGGTAGTGGAGGGGAAGAGGAAGGTGGGAAAGTGCCTAGCTATTCATATCTGGTCACCAAACACGGCTAATGCCGTTTCAAGCATCGTTTCAGTTTTGTATGGTCGTCTTTCACCAGGGCAATACTGAGAGAATCTTCCACTCTGGTGGGGCGTGCAGCAAATATACTTTATATTATTTTTAAGGAATTACTTGTGACAACACAATTTAATTAAATAAAATTTGCATGCGCACGCCGGGGTTTGAACCCGCGACCTTCCTGTTCGTAGTCGAGAGCCTTTAGACGTAGATCGAGTTTATTTCGATACTGGCAATCAATTTGCATAAATCCGTAAAAATCGTAATTTATTTTTACTAGTGGTTACTACCCGGCTTCGCCCGGGTTTTAATACTATTCTTTCTCGTGCATAACTACCGATGTACAGTTAAATGGATATTTGAAAACTCCTTAGCTCATTATGGAATTGACGTTACCAGCTGAATATAGTTGCGTTGACCCAGTAACTTCGAACAGTAAAACCTGTGCAAATTTCGTGATTTTTAGCTGCTTTAAGTAAACTAACAAATTTCTTTACCTAATAAACTTGCCTGAAGCTATAAATAAACCAGCCATTTATGTTCTTGAAAAATGTTGTGCCGTTATTCATACCCCTGTTACGTCCGATGGTAACAGTATACGTGTGACCAATGACAACCCACGGCTTGACCTTCTTGCTGCAAAGGTCAGAGTTCAGAGAGCTGTTGCGGGGAATTTAAAATCTGTTTTACGAGGAAATAGTAAGGAAAGTTATGTGATAAATTCATAAAAAATTGACTTTCTCATAATTTAAAGCAACAAAAATGATACTTATAGACACCACATTATGTTTTTAGCGCTGGACGACAGTTTTGTTGTCTATGAATTTGAGAAAGTCGTTTTGAATGCTGTGGATTTTACTATTCTCTAGTACTTCCCTAAATACGTTTATCCAAACCGAATAGTTATATTTATAAAATTTATATTATTATTATTATATGTTTCTTATAAAGTTATGGAATTTATAAGAAACTACCAGATTTAATCCCGCTGTTTCTAATGCATTTCTGACATTACACTTCCCCGCGCTGATAAAACAGAACAGTTTTGAACACATTTAAAAGGGAAACAGCATGTTTGTCGTCGTACCAATTAAATTCCAGACTCTTTTACGTAAGAGGGAAAATTACCATTTCTACTATTCTCGTCTACATGGCGATTAACACAGAACTCGACGACAGATTTTGACCGGGGAGCCCGGTCGAGTCGCAGCTGCGCGAGTAACCGAGAAGTAGTGAGAAGGAAACACTTGAACGTAAAGGGAATAAGAAGCGAGGAATAAAGGAGGGAAGCTCTCTCTGACCATTATTATTTTTACGCTACCCTATTATTTGAATATTCAATTAACAACCCGGCTTTAGAAACAGTCACAGAAAGGAGAGATCTACGTATTGTTTTGGATGAAAAATTAAATTGTGAATAATATGCTTCATATTAAGAACAACAAAAACTTCAATTCCTTACAAGCCATTAAACTATTACACGTTTGGAGCCTCATTGAATATACGAGCTCGTAACTCAGTAATTTGGTCTCCGTCTTCGCGTTAAATAACATTGAACGAATTAAAAAAATAATAATTAAACATTTTATAAATTTTAAATAAATATCCCGCTAAAATACATAAATTATCCTCTCTTATTATATCTTATTATATAAAAATACACACATTAGCAGATAGTAGTAAAATAAACTTTTTTTTAATAGATTTTTAGTTATTTTGTGGCATCATTATTAATAAATTAATTAAAAATTACGAAAGCGATGCTTTCTTCACAGGAATATATAGAATACTAAAAAGTAATAATGTCAAATAAACATAGAACACAATCATGAAAGAATAGACAAATTATAAACATAAACAAAAATTGTTTTAAGTAGGTAAGTAATTAATCAAAATGTTAATAAGAAATTATAATAATAATAATAATTGGATTACTTGTATAGCGCCGTTTTTGTGAAAAATCACCTCAAGGGCGCTGTACAAATCTTAATTCTTATTATTTATCTAATTATGCACAAACAGATACAGAAAAACATACTTCACATGAACACAGTTTTATCAGAAAATTAAAGTATACAGATGATATTTTTACAGTTGCTGTAAATTGAATCACAAATTTATGTTATATGTTAAAAAAGAAATTATTTTTATTATTAATATTAATATGAAGAATAAAAACTCAAGAGATACCTATTTAAAAAAAAAATGATAATTTTTTTAATTTAATTCACTATTAACGCTTTTTCTGATTTCTAAAATTTAAAATTCATCTAATTGTAAATCGTTTATATTTGTATGTAAAATTTTTAAACCTTATTTAAATCAAAATATTGGTTTCTAATAATAATATTTTATGAAAATAAAACAATAACTTTGTTTATAACCACGAGAATTTTATTTAATTTTATTACGACCGACCGGTTTCGCTTAACATAAGCATCTTCAGGGTACAAAAATTAAACTGATCAAAAATACATAGTGTGTGTTTATATATACAAAAATAGAATAAGACAGAACATAACATAGAACAAAGAAAAAATGAGATAGCATGAAATAGCATGAAATAGAAATAACCGAGCGAAAGAGACAGAAGTGCACATAATGGAATACCAAGGAATAACTGAACAGGTGATTATGGGATGGGAAATTTTGCGAGATTATAGGGAATATACCTAATATTGGGCTATTGGACACATTTAGTTGATTATTAAGAAATAAAATTAAATAAAATTCTCGTGGTTATAAACAAAGTTATTGTTTTATTTTCATTAAATATGTCTAACCACAAAGTGACTGCTTTCTATCAAAATAATATTTTACTTCAAATCTCGGAATGATGAAATAAGGTTATTTTACAGTTGTATGTTACACGATGACGCACAAAGTAAGTATATACTATATTATATAGGCGCTACCAATGTGCGTTTTACTTTGAACGTAATAAACTACGTAATGTTTGGCGCCCCACCTTACAATATATGTTACATTTGGCGTCTAACGTTGGACACGAACCTACGACCCTGGGATTAAGGGTCTCATGCTCTACAGATAGAGCAAGTTACAAATGTACATGAAAATACAAGCGATTTTCCAGACTGGGACAAAGTAACCTTAGCTATTGACGGCTTGCCCCAGATTTCCAAAGATTTTCCTGGTTTTCTTTTGAGAAATGAAAAATGCCAAATTTCTGAGAAAGCTTTTTTATATTTTTTTTTCCTAACTAAAAATACGAAAAAGAAGTACTTGTTAAAGAAAAATAGAATAAAAATATATCAAAGCAATGCACTTTTACGGTACGTAGTTTTCAAATCAATTCAGGAAGCCATATTTGAGGTATCAGTATTATCCAATTGGGTTTTCCCATACAGAAATACCATAATATATTATTTTTTTATGTAGTGAGTTCAGCAGTCAACTTTTGGGCGTCCTTAAAAGTTGAAACATTCGGACATTATCCTCATTTCTGTGCAAAAAAATATTCTGATCTTTTCTGAATATACAGCTCACGACTGATAATGAATTTCTGATCCTCCTACTACGTGATCTGTGGAGTAGGCTTAATTTTTTTGTATGTTTTTGCTGGCGGAAAATAGATATTTCTGGATGTAAATTTTGATCACGTGGAAAATACTTTTAATTAGGCTACCAAAAATTTACGTTTCACGTAAATACTGCTCAAGAATTAATAAATATGTTTTTTTCGTTTTCTTTCGTAAGTTTGAAGGTAAAACAGTAGCCATAGCGTGTTTTTGTTATTAACCTCATAATGTAAAAAGTACGGCAGACGGGGTGAGCGACAATTCAAAATAATGATAGTATTATTTCGCAATACGATAAACATAATGTTTTTAAATAGAAAAACATTTATTAAATATTTTATAAATTTACATAGGCTTAGCATTTATCAAAATCCAATCAGAAATATTACTTTTTTCTGACCGTTCCATTGTATGTTTTACAAAATATTTAAAATACTAATATGATTTTTAAAGTGGAGAAAGGTATGTTTTATCATTTTTCGTTGCGTTTTTGTAAATAAACGTAACTAAAAATTTGTAATCCGCATTACAAAAAAAAACATTGTTCTCCATTTGTAATCCGCATTACAAAAAAAGCATTGTTTTTTGTATGAATATACTTTAATTTTTTTAAGAAAAGCAAGTATTCCCAGGTTATAAATTACCCTACACATTATTTGAAATCCTCCCGCAACGGTATTGGACTTAGCTACCAGAGGATTGAACTCGCGACGCTTGGGTGGGATCCCGACGCATCTGTTCACTTGGCTAATAACCGGTTTATTATTTTATATTTTGTCTATTCTGATATCATGCGTTTTCTTTCTTTAACATTATTTCTTGTTGTTTTATGCTTTTATAATGTCTCGTAAATATTTTTTTTTTCAATAATAATTATTATTATATTGAAATACCGGCCCTAAAATAGTTAACGCACGCAGCACGGTATCACTTCTACATACATAAATACACAATACACCACAATCTATACATCTGACCTGATGGTGGACACTGTAACGCTGTCCGAAACGTTGGCTAAAGAAGGAGGAAGCGCAAGACTTTATAATTATCCCAAAAATTGTCCAAGAAAATACTTCTGGCCGTGAAAACCTGAAAACATGCTTTCGCGTAAATTGATTTAATCATTTGTAAATATTTAATTTTACTGTCTCTAGTAGATATAAACCCCTCACGTTTTCTTAACTTAAATATTTTCTTAATAAATTACAGTTTATAATATTTGTATAACTACATAGGTTATATCATATAGAATGTGAAATAACCGGGTCTGAACAAATGATTCCCATTGACGCGTGTTGATTATTACATTATTTGAGTACAATTGCGTTGGTAATTGTGCTGATTTTGTAATCGTATTCTGACAATAGTGCCATTATGATACTTGATTTGAACAAGCGGGTTCTTGAAACGCATGTTTCGTTGATTTGCTTTAATTTTACATTCTTGTAATCTAATTTATTTTTTCAATTTTTTGTTCATTGGACGACATTTTGCCGTCCGTGTCTTGTGGCACCATTAAGAAAATTGATAATAAAATACTTTGTTTTAACAAATGTCTTTTAATAATATGTGAAATTATATCAACATTCGCCTTCAACATTATACAATGCATACTAAAATTAAAATGACGCTCAGGTATAAACATGAGCAATACTGTAAATAAATCTTTTTTACAAATTTGCCACCTCCAAAATTTTTTTCTTCACGCTATTACCTAACTATTTGTCCCCACCCCTCCCTCTAGTCCTCTCCCACTACTTATTTTTACAGTTTTGTTTGTGTTATTTTATTTATGTTTTGTTGTTGTTTATGTTTACTTACGGATCTACGTGAGTTCTCAGATTTGGCTACAGTTTTTTTTATATCCCGCTGCAATTTTTTTTCATTTCAATTTTATATGAAAAATGGAAGAATAATTAAGGATACGCAATACGTAATAAATCAAAATGATGTGTTTTTGTGTGATAATTTGAACGCCTAGAAATATTATACACGCTTTAATTAAATACTGTGAATGGAACACAGCTTGGCCTTTGCCCTAAGCGGGCATTTTTTGACGAGTCTTTTTATTAATAAAAATTAAGTGTCAGGTCTTTAAAAAATTCTTTGAAGCATGAAATCTCCTACTTACGAACCCACTTTTGGATATAGTTTTATTGAATAATGTGTAGAATTAAGTTCTTTGGATTATGATCGGAAAACATTTCAATATTTGTGCCCGAATTTCACAAAATATAATAAAACATGCATATTGGCGATGATTTTTAAGCGGGAATTTCAACCTTATTTCAACCGTAGGGAGTGCGTGATTTCGTTTGAATTTTATGAATTGGATCTCCTTAACAAAGATTATTAATGTGAGTTTATGGACAAGTTACAAGCTGCCATTTTTGAAAAATAACCCAGAATACAACTTTTATAAAAATCTGTTCCATCAACACAATGCTCCGGCTCATTCATCGATACAGTCACCAAATTAATTTATTGACTACCAATTAGTTTTACATGCCCCAAAATAACCAGATCAGACCCTCGCCAATTTTTATCTCTACACACAATTGAAAATCGTTCATGCCAGGAAGAGATTTACGAGATATAAAAAATGAATTCGCTAAAGAGCCTTCTCACTTAAAACGGATTAAACGGATATAAAACTGTCGTACGTTTATTGAAGGTTTGCATCGATCGGGGTATTTTACGAAATTAATTTAAGACAAATTACCCTACTAACTATTGCTTTTTAGTCAGTTCTGCGAACTTTTTTAACTCAACTCGTATAACACTTTATCTCGTCTGATTGCCGAATGCGAATTTTTTTTCTTATTCAGGCGGTTTCAATATTTTTTGATATTAAATTACTGATTTTTAAGATCTTTGGAATATACCTAAATTATTAGCAACATGTATGGTGTTTTTTTTAGCCCAGAGTAGTTTTTTTTAATATGAATACGGCACAAGAGTTCCAACTGCTCCCAACTGTCTGGAGCCAGTGAGGCTATGGCATTCCCAATCGGGTAAAGTTGTGAGGCTGAAGGTATTGGGGAGGGGAAGGAGAAGGGGAAAAGGAAGGTGGGAAAATACCTGACTATTCAGATCTGGTCACCAAACACGGCTAAAAGCCATTTCAAGCAACGTTTCAATTCTGAATTGTGGTCTTTCACCAGGGCGACACTGAGAGTATCCTCCACTCTGGAACGTGCGCAAATATACATATTATTAAGTAATTAATTGTGAAACAGCACAAATTAATTAAATAAAATTTACTTGCGCACTCCGGGATTTGAACCCGCGACCTTCGGATTCGTAGTCGAGAGCCTTACCCTCGATCATGAACCTCGACCGTACGTATGAAACGCGGTTTGTTTTGTTTGATTGAAATATTTTGGGAAGATCCTAGGAAAGCATGCTATAATTTGCTCATCCTAAGCTTCTTGTTAAGGTCTCGGTAATTCTGTACACACAAACACATGTTCATTCCTTAATAGCGTTAACTCCTAAAATTACACCGAAATTACTGTTAATTTTGCCAGGAACACACATTACCGTAAGTACCTCCTTTGTACTTTGTATTAACTACCGTACTATATTATTTGTATTCTAATTGATTTTTATTAATTACTAGCTGATGTGTACCCCGCCTTGCTTGGGATTTTTTTTTTTTGAATAAAGTTATGAAGTTGTGAATTCTTGATATTCATTAGGATGCCATAATTGATTCGACAGCGAAAGTAACTATCTCCAAATAAAGAAACATTCATTTGAATAATTTATTTCATTCCAAACGTTTATTTTTTCAAATTATATCTAAATCATAAAGTTTTTATGTAGGTACCTACTCGTGTTTTCCATTTTGAAAATATTCTACCCAAATAAAACTCCTTTTGAATATGCAATCTGTGACTAACCAGAGTGTTATATATATCTATTGGCTAACCTAAATAAAACATCGCGGGTTCAATGTTCTTCATACTAATTGTAAAACGTTATCGCAACAGTTTTACATATTGGATTTCATTCAAACTACTTTCTAAACCTTCCCGGCACTAATACAAACAAATCATGCTATTTTCAGCGAAACCGGTAGAGTAATTTTCGAGAACATCGAGGACAAACAAACTTACGTTGATTTATATATATAGATTACCAGCTTGTTTCGTTTTGAGTAATTTTAAAATAATCAATTCATATAATACCGATCAAACTATATGACCTCATACCTCACCGTCCGCGAGTATTAAGTGAGACAAACAGATTTACTTCATAGCTCAGTGTTCGAAAATCACGTCATATAGGCCCCGAAAAGAAATATGAACCCACGATTTTATAGAACATATAAAATCCGCAAATATAATACGAAAGAGATCTTATGTGAGTGAGATGAATAATGAATAATAGTATTTGTTCAATTTATTGGCTTATAAACCTAGTCTTATATTTTTTTTATCATTCGAGATTCGTTAATATTATCTAATAATGTAAATACAATACAGAAAGACTCAGAAAATAAAACAAAGGTATCGGTCGCATAATTCGGGTAAAACCTTGCAATCGTACAAAAAGACAGCAGCCACAATATGAGAATTATTTGATGTTGATATTAGTCATTCTTAGATTAATAATAGTAATAATAATTAGATTACTTCTATAGCGCCGTTTTCGTGGGAAAATCACCTCAAGGGCGCTTTACAATTAATTAAATAACATATCACTTGACGTACAATCAATATCTTACAGCTAAAATTTATTACTAATGGCTTATAAGTAAGACTTATAACTATTGACTTACAACTAAGACTTATAGCTAGGGATTAACTACTGAGACTTATAATTAGTGACTTACATCTATGGCTTATAGCTAGTGACTTACCAACTAAAAGTTATAGCTAGTGACTTAAAATGTAGACTTCTGTTGGTATAACTAGAATATAAACTTAACACATATATAAACCAAGTACATATTTAAAACTAATACATATCTATGACCAAGTACATATTTTATATACAATATTGCATGTTATGATTATTGCTCGTGCTGTCAGTGGTAAAGCACACAAAAGATTGGGGTATGATGTCGATAAAAATGACAGAGAGTAATAAGGTATAATTAGTTCAGTGGTAAGAATGCTAGTCCCGGTAAGACAGAGGTGCTGGGTTCGATTCTCAGATTCATCCGGTATCTTTTTATTGTATTTTTCTCTTTTGGATTTCATTTAAGATTTGTTAATATTATCTTGACTGGTTAAACATTTTAATATCCTTGTGTAATGTAGGTACATGCAACTTACATTCATGGTTAAAGCTCTTACGCTTATTTTATTTGAATTTATGCATTCAGCAGTTATACCTGTCGGGTACTTCTAAGTGTATTCAGTATTCAAATGTTACTACAGTATTGCAACACAGTATCTTTATTTGCTTAACATTTTCATGGACATTTCTTATTACCCTGAACCGAGTTACCAGCAGAGAAGATAGCTCGCTGTAACAGAGTAACAGTGATGGAAAATGTTTTCAAGAAGGTTATCAAGTCTGTAAAAGCTCCGTTCACTATACCTGCTCTTACCGCGGCAACCAGTGGCGTGCAGTCAATGAAGACTGAAAAGCTGTGCCTGTCCTAAGAAAAACGAATATATTTAAAAAAATACGACGTATTTTGGGATCAAAATGTATTTTTTCCGTGAATTTGGTACGGAACTTTTGAACTTGTACGCGGATTTATTCAGCTGGCCACAACAATCAAATATTCAATGCACAATTAATTCCCAAACTTGAAAAACCACACACAGCCTACCTTTTTTAATATGCACGCCGCCGATATTAGGTTAGGTTAGTTAGTAGAAAGCGAACTTGAGGTGAACCTTCACAAAACTGCGCTATAGAAATTTACTCTTATTATTATTATTATTCTGACGGCAACCAATCTGTGCTCCCTTAAAAATAATTCCATTTCAAAGTCCGTTTAATAGATTCGCCTATCTTAGCAAACGGATTGCAATCTTTGGAGCACAGACGTCAGGTGAGAATGATGTCTTTGTTCTACCGGTATTTTGATGGAAGATGCTCTGTGGTACCAACGTCATTGATCCCTTCGGTACCCGTGCATAGTCGGGAAACACGCCAAATGCGCGCTCAACGTTTACACATGGTTGACATTTGTCATGTGAGAATGGGTCGCTTCTACGACTCGTTCTTGTGTTTAACAGCTCGGCTGTGAAATGATCTGCCGACCTCTATATTTTCTCCCTCCTACAATATGGGTCTTTTCAAGACCCAGGTTCACTCCCACCTATCCCCTAAAACACCCTCCATACAGCATCCCTAAAGATGATATAGGTGTTGAAGGAAATTATTTCTCTCGGGACCTCCAGCGTGGAGTTAATCTAAAAAAAAAGAAATTATTCGGAAAATATTTTATAAGTGATAATCCTTATTATGATTTGTTTCTTTTTTCTCTTTTTCTATTATTCGTAAACCTTGCGTTTTCAATTATCAATATTTTTTACTATATGTAACTAATGCACAACTGTTTTGTATTTTTCTCTGCAGAGCGGTAAAGGCTTTAAAAAAAAACAACATGTCTAATAATTTAAAAAATAACAGTAAACGTGAAGTGTAAACAAAAGTAATAAAACATGGTTAATTGCGTGATCTGAAATGTGATTTACTTCTAAACTCCTCTCTTTCCCTCGCCATTTCTTCCCCGACTCAGCATTCATCAATAATTAGTTGATTTCCGAGTCTCGCTGACTCCGGGTGAAAATGAAATGCTTCTCTTTTATTAGTAATTGTTTCTAGCCAAACTTTTCTCTTTTCTAAACGACAGTCCAAAGCCGACATTTAAATGGTTAAATTATTTCAACGTCTGATAAATGTGGAACTCGCCTAGCTAGCTTTTTTGTTAGCAGAATTTTTGATTTACGGTTATTACAGTGGCGATTCGGCATTTAAAAAAAAAAAGGAAAATAAGTCCTCCGCTAGAATCACGCGGGAATAGTTTGTATGAACTTGTCAGATGGCTCATAATGACTGATGACCTGACGGTTTGCGTTTTATTCTTTGCTGACTTGAAATGCAATTTAGAATTATCGGTTTTGCACTTCCGTTAGTCGATGATACGAGTAGTCCTCGGTGATTTTTAACTAACGTTTTATCATCACTGAAATGTTCGTTGATAATTAATCGTTAAGATCTTTTCTTCACATTATTTGATACGCAGTATTTATTTGGCTTCGTCTATATTATGTTAATATTTATTATGTATTCATTTTGTGTCTTGTATGCCAGCAAAACGACTATTGTATAAAATTATTTCAAAAAGAATTTAAGCCACAGGCGATGCTGTGTAAAACAAATGCAGAAACTATGCGAGGAAAGTTTGAGCCTGTAATATACGAGTATATGTGCCATTTAAGTAAGGTCAAGTAGGGTTGCCTGGATGCGCCTTGTCCAAACAATAGTTCTCAAATTCAACTAGGAAAAAGATCGAAAGTACGAAGAAATTATAAATCGTTACTTAAAGGTGTATAAAAAATCATCTCATTAAAAATCGGAAAATAAAATACCATCATTTACATATAACACGTTACATTTACAGAACTACCGCATTACACGGGAATTCTGCCTAAATAAAATTCTTTCCCTTGACCCCAACAAATCTGGAGGCCCAGATAACATTCCGCCAATATTGCGTCATGCGTCTGCAATATCAAGTCCACTCACCATATTATTTAACCATTTACTATATGTACGAGTATACAATCTGCTCTCCCAAAATTTTTTGAATCTCTTGTTCTCCACTTAATTTATCCATCAATACTCAAAGTAATGATAAAAAAAAAACACGGGTTCGTCAGTGGAAGATCAACTGCTACTAATCTGTTACTTTACCAAAACTATATTTCGGAATCTTTCACGAATGAAAAACAACTTGACCAGTATCTTTACAGACTTTTCAAAAGCTTTCAATAAAGTATCCCATAAATTATTACTTATTAAATTATATGCACTAAGACGAAGAGGCAATATGTTGGATTGGTTCTCAAGTTACTTATCTAACAGAATCAAAATTAAGTCTTTGAAATCTAAGATATTTAATGCAACTAGCAGTCTGCCGTAAGGAAGTGATCTCGGTCCCATTCTATTCCTAATATTCATTAATGACACCATAACCTGTTTCGGCGATGTACAAGTTCTGCTTTTTGCCAATGATATTAAACTATACAAAGAAATATCCAATATTAGCGCCTGCATAATCTTACAGTTAAACATCGACAAATTACATAATTGGTGTATCGCTAACAACTTATTTCTCAACGTTCATAAATGCAAGACACTAACGTTTTATCGAATCAAGATCCCGTTATCATTTAACTACGCCATAGAAAACAAAATCTTGGAAAAGTCAACGAAATTAGGGATCTCGGAGTTTTGTTTGATACACAATTAAATTTTGTAAAACACGTACTACAAATAACTAATAAAGGTATGAAGACACTGGGATTTATAATTAGAACTATCAAAGACTTTGATTCGCGGGAAGTTATAAAAATCGTATATTTGTCGTTAGTGCGCAGCATATTAGTGGTCCCTATAATATTTTTAAAATTTCTTATGTAAATTTATTATCTAATAATTTATAATAATTTTTTTTTTTAATTTCTAATGCAAATTTATTATCTAATATTATGTAATATACATTTAAAAATTTTTTTTTAATGTAAATTTATTATCTAATATTATGTAATATACATATATATTAAAAAAAATTAATGTAAATTTATTAACTAATATTTTAGAACAATTTTTTTTTATTGTTTTTTTTTTCAAATATGTTTATATTTGAATTAATTACATTATTTTTTTATAGAAATTAGTCACTTTGTGGTTAGACATATTTAATGAAAATAAAACAATAACTTTGTTTATAACCACGAGAATTTTATTTAATTTTATTAAGACCGACCGGTTTCGTTTAACACAAGCATCATCAAGGTACAAAATTAAACAGTTTAATGTACTACTTTCATTGTTAATTTTCGTTTGTTTGTAATTTGTCTATTCTTACGTTTTTATCATGTTTCAATATTGTCTATTCCTGTAATTATTTCTTAGTATACTTTGTACCCTGATAAAGGAAATTTCGCTTCCGAAACATGTTGATATTTACATATTAAATAGCGGTTTACACAAAATATTTCTTAATCATTTGATAAAATATGACACCCCAATGCAATTTTACATCTATTGAATAATTGTAGAGCTTTAAATCACCTAAATTAAGTTTAAATTATGCCAAAACTAAAAAAACATGTAAAATACACATGACAAATAAAAAATTCCATACAAATCCAAAACCAGAATGCGCGCGGACTCGACTCGTGACGTCAGATAATCAGAATATAATGGGTCGAACATAACAGGATTTTTTAATGTTTTTTTATTTATTATTTTATTTTATTTATTTATTAATTTTTTAACGACCCGATGGGCTTTTACATATTTGAACATTTAAATGATTTTGTGCACAGAAAGAAAAAAAGTTTTACGTTAACAAAAAAATAACATGATTTATAGTAGGTATATAAGTGTAACATATTTATGATATATATGTATGTTTAATAATGTATAAGGCATGACACAGAGAAGTTATAAAGGAAAAGGTTTTTAATTTATAGATAATAATACTTTTTTTAAACAAAACTAGTAATAGCCCGATCTACATGATATATGATATAATATAATATAATATGAGTGGATGACATTGTGAAAAAAAATCAACGTGTTTTTATATTTCGGATGAAAAATGTATGAAATTGCATAATACATAATATAGTGGATGGTGCGCCCTTGAGGTGATTTTTCACAAAAACGGCGCTATACAAATCGTCCAATTATTATTGTTATTGTTATTATTATACACAGAAAGAAAAAAAGAGGGACAAGTTTTTGGATTGTAGATACGTAAAAAGATTATAATAAAAATAAATATTAAACAATAGCTCTTATGCGATGCTCTTATAATCGTTGCAACATAAAAATATCGTTCAGGTATCTTTTAAACATGGGTAAACTTATATTAAATATATCTATAGCGGAAGTGAATTTGTTTCCAAATATATGTAGGATAGAAATGGGTGCATTGTATTTGGTAGTTAGTCCCAGAATTATTGTTACAGAATAATATATTTTGCCGAGTTTCTCGATGAGGTACTTTGAAATTGATTATTTGCAGGAGTTCACCATAGCAATCTAATACGGAATTAATAATTATAAATAAAAAAAAGTTAATTTTGTTATTTTTCTTCTGGTGTCTAGGGTTATCTATTTTTAGTGTATTTAGCAAGAATGTATAGTTTATGTGTTGAATTGATATGTGTAGTTTGAAGTTAATAAAACGTAAAAATTTACGCTGCACGCGTTCAATATTTTTATATGAATAAAATACCATAAATTAAATCAAGGAAATAATAACAGGGCATGAAAAAATAAAATTATTGTTATTATTACTTTTATAATATTTATCAATATTAATTATTGGCATAAAAAAATAAAATAACTATGGTTATTATTATTAAAATAGTATTATAAATATAGTTAATATGAAAATAAATTAAAGAGATAACTATTTAAAATTTTGTTTTTGATTATTAATAATATTTAATGACTATTAACGCATTTCTAACTTCTAAAATTTCAAATTTATCTAATTGTAAGCCAGCTGTATTCGCGTGTAAAATTTTTAAACCAATATTGATGTCAAAAGAATGATTTGTTTCCAAAATATGGTTGTGCCAGAATAATAATAATTATTTAAACACTTTAGGAGCTCCTTGACTCTAATTAAAAAAAATGTTGAAGGTTTCCCATACAAAAATAAAAAAATACAAATTAATTTATAGAACCCCGATTTATTTAAAATATCATTTTTATGAAAATAAAACAATAACTTTGTTTATAACCACGAGAATTTTATTTAATTTTATTACGACCGACCGGTTTCGCTTAACATAAGCATCTTCAGGGTACAAAAATTAAACTGATCAAAAAGACATAGTGTGTGATAGGTGATTTTACCTTATTGATAAAGATCATACCTTCAATCAAAGCACCGGTGCTAATATTCTTCATAAAAATGGTCATGGAAACAGATTAAATAATTTAGAATCACTAGTCATGACTTTTGTGGCAGTTGAGTCGACGTGTTCTTCCCATCTCGGGAATTTATCAATAATGATTCCTAAATATTTTAAACTATCAACGCATTCTAAGTTATTGCAAGTACAAGTATTTATTTCATTGCAAAGGTGAGCAGTAATGTTCAGCATTTCTTTGGGTTGTCCCGCTTGCGTTGCACTGAAACGTATGGATTTGGTTTTATCCGTATTGAGAGTAAGAAGGTTATTGTCTAACCATTGCATAACCTTGTTTATACAAATTTCTGCTTTACTATGAATGTCGTTTCAGCTTTTGCCTTCATAAATCAAGACTGTATCATCAGCAAAGGTAATGGTGTGTTCGGCAAGGTTACTGTTACATAGGTCATTGATGTAAATATTGAACAAAATAGGCCCTAAAGTACTTCCCTGTGGTACACCAAATAAAATATTGGCTGGATCGCTTAGAGTATCATTGATATTCACTCTTTGGCTTATGATTTCTAAGTAACTACCCAGCCATTTAAATAGTTGCCCCTATATACCGATTAGCTGTAGTTTTTTCAAAAGAATTTTATGCGAGATAGTGTCAAAAGCTTTAGCTAAATCCAGGAAGATCGCGATGCATTTAATTCCTCCATCGATATTATTGGAGATGATTTTCGTCGGTTTAGAGATAGTCTTCGGTTCCTAATCCTGGTCGGAAGCCATATTGTATCTTAGAAAGTATGTTATTATGTTCAAGGTAAAGGGTGAGACGGTTTTTAACAATTTTTTCAATGATTTTTGAGACCGAGTTTAGCAGAGATATTGGCCGGTAATTTTGAATCTGCTACTTATCTCCGTTTTTGTGAATCAATGTCATAATTGAGTGTTTTAAATGATCAGGGAATATGCCCTATTGGAAGCTTAGATTACCAATGAACGCAATCGGAGGTGCAATGAATTATTTTATTACTTTAAGCAGATTTGTTGAGACTTTATCTGGTCCACAAGCATTCGATGTCTTTAGGTCGTCTATTGTTTTTAAGATTTCGTTTGTTGTTGTTTGAATATTGTTTATTTTATGCTCGAGATTAGAGGTGATTAAGTTGGCGAGTTCGGTTTCACTTTTATTACATTTTTTAATTTTTTTTTGCAAGTGTGGCTCCCACTGATGTGAAATACTCATTAGCAAAATTCGCCATATTTTTGGGATTGGAAGAGTTTTATTATTTATGTTCAATGTTTTAATTTCGGAAGACTTACTGTTTTTTGTTTTACTGATATCACGGAATGCTTCCCACAAACGTTTTGGAAAGTATGTATTTTCGTAAATGAACTTTTGTAATAATTTTCATTCGTAGATTTAATTAATTTTTTTCATAAGTTCCTGCATTTTTTGTAATGAGCTTGTACTGAAATATTATCTGGACACATTTTCGCCTTTTCATGAAGTTGGTTCCATATATTTGGTTGGTTGAATATATTCTGGTATTTAAGTTATAATGTCATTAAATAAAATTTAAAAAAAAAAGACAAGAGTTCCTTATTATGATTGTTATTTCTTAGTTTAAAGGTTAAAATACTGGAGAAGAATTAAAATTATTAAAAAAAATTGTCAACTTATTCAATAACTACCCCCACTAACTAATGACTGACCCGAAAACCTAACCCTCACGTAATTCAGGGCATTACTGTACAGTAGGTTCAAACTTCAAATTAGCTTAAAAAAATTATTACACCCATTCCCAAACTATACTTGCTACTTTTAGGAAAATGGTGACTTGCCGTTCTTTAAAACAATTTTTGCTTAGTGTTTATTTTCATTCGATTATTTTTTTACCACTTTGTCTGGACCTGTTTTTTCTGAATCGATGTTTGTTGCTAAAACGTGGAGGGTTGAGCGGTTCCAGCATTATTTACTCTGGCTAAAAATACAGTCGTGAATTTATTAGTAGTTCCAGTATGTGTATTTTCAGCTCGGTGGCGATATTTAGGTTGGTCTAGTAATTTTTGTATTGGCTAGCCGGAGTAAAAGGCAGTGATTTCATTGCGTTCATTATACGATTATACATATCGACTGTGAAGGACAGGTGGGAATAACCACACCTTAAGCGAAAATTGCTCCTTGATTTGTAATTTTTTTTCCTTTGTTAATGCACACCCTTTGAAAGGAAATTAAACAAACCACGAACGTTATTGAAGTACATTAAAAATACAGTTTTAAGAAGTTCTTCAATAAATTCAAATTCACTTTGTCGCATCATTTTAATTTTTTGTTTGTTTAAATCACTACTTTGATAAATAAATATCTATATGTTTCGAAGCCAATGGTTCCTCCGTCAGGATACATCATAGGTATACTGAAGAATAATATTAATTTCCATTTGTTTTATTTTAGTTATTTGTACATTTAAGTTTACAAAATAACCATTATATCTTATATTTTATTGGATACTACTACATATAACTTATATACTATTGGATACTACTACATATAACTTATATACTATTACATACCCTTGAATTTTATCTTCCTTAACTTAATGTGGTTCTTATAATCTATTTAAATGTATTCATTGGTGAAATTTTGATTGGGACCGGCAGCGCGTTATAACATTTCATCCCATTGTAAAATAAACTGTTTTGCATCTCTTAAATTTATTTTCGCATTAATATCTATTCCTTAATTTTGCTTGAATTTCTACTTTCTAATGTAAATGTAATAATTTTGTTTATTTTATCTATTTTTTTTTACGTTAATACCGTTTTTTAATTACGTTTTAGTTTAAGTTTACCTTCTCTCACCACTCACTTTTGTATATGTTTATAATTTCTCTTTCTTTTCTGTCTCTCTCTCTCTCTTTCTCTCTAATGAAAGTGAATTCGAAAAAATACACATTTTTCGCAAGACGAAAGAAGGTAAGTCGCATACCTTTAAAAATATTGTTAAATTTTGTTTACATGATTATTATATAACTATTTTTTGCCACATATTTAACTACTTAAAAGTGGAATATTAATTTCGCCCAGGGATGCTAGAGACGTAGGTATCCAATGTTTAAACCCTCGAGGGTTAGGTCGAGATTGAGATTTTTTTCATATTTCTTACAACTTGCTTTGTTAAAAACACAATACGTTTACAATGAAACATTTTAAATCTTCATTGAAAGCAGCTGTCATTCAAAGAAAATTGTAATATTTCCTCCCTGGAATAACGAATATTGATTCTACAGTATCTATTGTTTTGTAAGATAAATACTCGGTAGATTTCAAATCGATTGCTCTTCATATTCCACATTGTTCTCTAGAGTATAAAGCCAGTTTTGATACACCTGCCAGTCACGTTAATTTTCGTTCAGACGGTATTTCAAATACATAATTAACAAGCATGATTGTAAATGAATAAAAGAAACCTCGATGTTGGATATCTTCTAAGAATAATATTATCAGATTACGTCGTCATATTTCGGGCATGGGTTATTGGGTAGGTACTTGTTATTTAACAGACATATACGTTATCCTTCAATACAGGTCAATTATAATTGATGGAGAATAAATTTGCTTAGGCATCGGATAGAATATTACAAAATCGAATCTTCGCTTACATAATAGTGGCTAGTTTTGAAATTAGGTTCGCAGAAAGGAATGTTATACTCGTACATGCTTTAACTCTGTATTTTCATTATAATATTCCAACTGCCCGGAGCCAGTTATACTTCGACATCCCCAATGTAAGTCACGTTGTAAGGCTATATTGTAAGTGGGGGAGTGGAATCAGAATGGAAGACGAAGGGGACAGTTTTTAATTACCCGGATATTTAGATCTTGTCACTGAACATAGTTAAATCTATTTCTAGCAACGTTTCTGTTTTTAAGGGCGATCTCTAGCGGAACTATTAATGTACGAGTATAATATTCTATTATTATAAAAAATGCAAAGCAAATGTACTATTATAGTAATGATCCAAATCAAAATGATAATATTCGTTTTATTGGAATAACTTATTGAAGCTTATGAACCTCATTGTAATATTTAATCATTAAAGATAATATTAACAAATCTCAAATGAAATACGAAAGACACAGAGAAAATAAAAAGGTAACGATAGCATCTAAGAATCAAACCCAAGACCTCTGTCTTATCGGTATTAGCACTTTAACCACTGACCTAATGAGACCTTATTACTTTCCGTAATTTTTTTTATCATATCTTAATTCAAAAATTACTAATATCATCTTCAGTTATTTCCCATATTTTTGGCTTCTATCTTCTCAAGGCTCTACTTGAATTTATTTTCAATCTAGATAGTGTCTCGGGTATGCCTATCCGACTTTTATTTATATGGGACATCTATTGACTTTTTCTATAAGTCTAGAATTTTTTGTATCTTTTTCTGTTTCGTATTTCATTTGATCTTCAATGATTGATTTAATATCAATCATTGAAGATAATATTAACAGATCTCGAAATATGAAACAGAAAAAACCCCGAACCTTTCAGGTCTCAGATGCGACCGTTACCTTTTTGTCTTTCCTGTTTCATATTTTATTTGAGATCTGTTAATATTGTCTTCAATGATTAAGCGTATATAACAATGAGGTTTATAGCTTCAATAAAAATTGATTCTTATAATTTTTTTATTTTAAAATACTCTATTGATCGCAGGTTAGCACATATTCGCCATTTATATTTGATATCTTAGTAATTATATCAATGTACATGACGTTTTATATTTTTTGCATATTTTCACCGATCGCTTGAGAATTTAGAGTTAAATGTGTTTGTTTATATAACTAGCTGAAGTACCCGGCGTTGCCCGAGAATACGAACGGTTTGGAAGAAAGTTTTCAGATTGTGATGTGTTACCCCTACCCCTACCCCTCCCCAGTACTTTCCTCTTATTTTGAACGTCAAGTATGCGAAATTTCATCGAGACGTACCAAAATTCTGCTTTAAGGGGTGGGAAAATGAAAGGGGGTGGTTTTAATAAATCTCGTGTAGACAGTGACCTACCTCTTGTTTCGAAAATCAAGTGTGCAAACTTTCATCGAACTTGGAATAAAATGAATAAAACAATGGATTTGTATACAAAACAAGCACCGCCCGTATTTTTAAAATAACTAACTGATAACTAACGGTCTTGCTCTGGTTTATATAATTTTATGATGTTGTGAATTCTTGCTTGTCATTAGGGTGCCATAATTGATTTGACAGCGAAGTTTGACGGCCTCCATGGTCGAGGGGTAAGGCTCTCGACTACGAATCCGAAGGTCGCGGGTTCAAATCCCGGCGTGCGCAAGTAATTTTTATTTAATTAATTTGTGTTGTTTCACAATTAATTCATTTAAAAATAATATAGAGTATATTTGCGCACGTTCCAGAGTGGAAGATACTCTCAGTATCGCCTGGTGAAAGACCACCATTCAGAATTGAAACGTTGCTTGAAATGGCTTTTAGCTGTGTTTGGTGACCAGATCTGAATAGCCAGGTATTCCAAACCTTCCTCTTCCCCTTCTCCTTCCCCACCCCAATACCTTCAGCCTCACAACATTCCCCAATTGGGAATGCCATAGTCTCACTGGCTCCAGACGGTTGGGAGCAGTTGGGACTCTTGTGAGGTATTCATATAAAAAAAAAAAAACTTTATCCAAATAAAGAAACATTCATTTGAATATTTTATTTCATTCCAAACATTTTTTTTTTCAAAATATATCTAAATAATGAAGTAGGTACCTACTCGTGTTTTCCATTTTGAAAATATTCTACCAA
This sequence comes from Halesus radiatus, assembly GCA_022606495.2. Lineage (NCBI taxonomy): Eukaryota > Metazoa > Arthropoda > Insecta > Trichoptera > Limnephilidae > Halesus > Halesus radiatus. Next base: position 25,760 of record JAHDVE020003933.1, read on the forward strand.
AAAAACCTTCTTTTTTTGAATATGGAATCTGTGGCTAACCAGAGTGTTATATCCCTAAATAAAACATGACGGGTTCAATGTTTTTCATACTAATTTTAAAACGTTATAACAACAGTTTTACATATTGGATTTCATTCAAACTATCTTATTCATTTTAGCATTTTGTTTGTTCGTTCAATTCTGGACAATTCATTGCGCAAATATAAACCCGTTTACCGCTCTCCAATACGTCAACACAAATTTTAGTTTGTTTAATTTACCCATGTGACAGCTAAGAATTTTTAAGGAAAATTATACACATATATTAAGTAATTTTTTAGCTTTATAAAGGGACCCTGTGGATACATTTCACAGCAGCATCGCTATTTATCAGTCAAGTACCCACGCATTATTATGATAACCAATTTTGAACACAAATTAAGGCAAATTACTCGTGTTATCCATATTAATTAATTAACGTTTAACTCAATCGCTTACCCTTCTGCAACAATCACGTAACAAGTAAGTACTTGCTTATAGGTGATGTACACACAGCGGTGCTTGAAATATATTGTTTGTATTACTTAACCCATGTTTACATGTACATATACTCGTACATTGAACACCGACTGTATACTCCACACATTATGGGTTGCGGAGAAATACAGTTACGTTCAATGTTTCCTTTGTTTTACGTGATGTGACAACGCACTGAATATAGTCATCAATCAGATTCAACGTTTATTGTAGCTCGTGGATATTTTATCAAATAAATATTATTTCTTATGGAAATACTTTGAAATAATTATCTTCTTTTTCTCTCTTCTATCTATATATATAAAAAAATCAATGTAAGTTTGTAACTTTGTTTGTTTGTCCTCGATGTTCTCGAAAATCACTGGACCGGTTTGGCTGAAAATAGTAGTTTGTTTTTATTAGTGCCGGGAAGGTTTAGAAAGTAGTTTGAATGAAATTCAATATGTAAAACTGTGGCTAACGTAAATAAAACCCGCCGTGTTTTATTTACGTTAGCCCATATATATAAATAACACTCCGGTTAGCCACAGATTACATATTCAAAAGAAGAAAGTTTTTTTGGGTAGAGTATTTGCAAAATAGAAAACACGAGTAGGTACCTACTTAAGAACTTTATTATTTAGATATATTTTGAAAAAAAATAAACGTTTGGAATGAAATAAAATATTCAAATGAATGTTTCTTTATTTGGAGATAGTTACTTTCGCTGTCAAATCAATTATGGCACCCTAATGACAATCAAGAATTCACAACTTCATAACTTTATTCCGAATCCCGTGCAAGGCCGGGTACACATCAGCTAGTCTTTTTATAAATTTCTTAATTTAGTAAGGGATGTGGCAGAGAGGAAATGAGTTAAGGTGAGGATTAAACGAGGTATAAAGCTGATGGGAATGGATAGCGCCTTTTTAGTAAAGTTATTACTTGAAGGTGACGCTTGTGATAGCACTTACGATATCAGAGGGCAACTCTATCAAAAAACTCTGTGAATGATGTAGAGCTACTTATATGGTTCGGTATTATAGAGTTAGGTTGTTTGATATTTTCATATATTATAAAGTAATATTATTAATACATTCAAAAGTACCATGTAAGTCAAGTTTTGTAAAATCATGCTGTAACAATACTGAAAAATATAATCTACGTAAAATCATGGTTTGTTACCTCCGACACCCGAAATTGTATATAAACCATAATTTAAGAATTAATTGTAGCAGTCTGAAGGTAGCCGTCACAGGCTGAAACCGGTCAGGGTCATAAATAAAAGTGGAATAAAGTTAAAAAGTGTCTTGTATTTAATCATTATAATGGAATTCCACCGTGTATTAACAGTTGCAAAAATATTTTTAAAAAAATTGTCAATCTGTTTGAACCTGAATTCTGTGTGTCCAATATTGTCATTACCATCGCACTATACTTATATATAACTTAAATACCTACCAGACCAACTATAACTTACCCTATCTACTCTATAGGCATAGAGGATAGATCGCCACACAACTCTGTCTTGGCACACACACCTTGTTTCATTCGCATTCATAAATCGTCTCATAAGTACTCTTCTGTTATTCTGACCCTTGATATGGCACAGATCAACAACTTTTAATCTTTGCATTCGACTAGTGCATTTTATTATTTATGTATTTACAATGTAGCATTTTAATCGGGAAAATTTACTGGACATATTATATATGATCATCATCATCAGCTGTTGTTTTCATGTTGAAGTTGAGCGATTGGTAATCTGACCTCCTTCCTGTCACCTGCGACACGCTTCAAATTGGTATGCTGGTCCACTCATTAGCGTCATCCTTGCAATTTCCACGCTGTCTTCTTGGTTAATATCTCGTCTTTCAAGGGTTTTCCCCTCTTCGTTCAGGTAAATTCTTATTGGTCACCATGGCGTAATTATCGGCTTCTTCGCTCCTGTAGATACTGATGAAATTCTGAAATTATTTAATAAGATTACATCCCCCGAGGAAGAACTTTGGAGAGGTAATCAACGATTGATTCTTGTGAATTAATAAAGTCGTGCGTTTCGTGATATTTCCTGAATTGGTATTTCGGGAGTGATAAAATGTCTTTCATTATTTGACAACTCAATTGCGCACATCTTGATGATTACAATAATACTTGTTTTCATGTTTTATTTTGTACTACCCATTTTTATTAAACTCTGGGGTGATTTAAAGGGTTACAAAAGTAACATTAGATAATTCGCTCACTACTTGTAGATTAAAAGAAGGTTAAAAGTGAATGAATTCGGGTATTTAGATCAACAGCTGTGGCGGTCTGTAATTCTGTGAAAAGGTTCATAGTTATGGAATGAACTATCTGGAATGAATTAAAAAATACAGAGATGGTCTATTAGCGCTATAGAATATACAGAAAACTTAACACTAACTTAAGTCTAAACAAGCAGGTGGATTTATTAAATAATCTTCCAAATTGATGAAATAAGTTGAAAAAAATGAGAAAATAAATAATAGTAATCTTTTTAAGCAACTTAATAAATTTCTCAAGATATTTCCTTAATGAACCGCTTGGTTCTTCCGTAAAAACCCTTAATTACTTCATCCCTAAATATTCATGTATGTCTGTAATTATTTTGTATCTTATGTTCGTTTTAATATTGTCCTGACAAAGGAATGATACTTCCGAAACCGGTCGATCATTATATTAAATTAATGTGTTTTTATTATATATTTTATTTGTGCGTGTTGACATATTTTCATATGTGTATCATTATTTGCAATATATAATTTCACCATCCTGCACAACTGTTATTGAGTCGCTCCAAAAGCAAAAGGGCATTTGAACAAAAGAAAAATCTTGTTAGTACAACGCATCTTAACTGTTTGCCGTGGGAAAAAAAAATCATTTGTTGGTTGTTTTTCATTTTTGTTGTATCGAACGTGTCGAACAGAGTGAATCAATTTAAACAGATAAAAAACATTAAAAAAAACAGCACCTTCGAGCCACTTGCCTATACTTCATCGTAAACAAAACAACACCTGGAAATAATGTTCGGCCCTATAAAATCGTACGCACAGCGGAACGTTCTATCATTCTCACTCTAGCCGTGGAACAAACAACACCTCCACCGGACACTGCTTCACCTTGGATACCTCGACCTGCCGCTGCCAGACAAGAGCAGTCTTCTAGTCGCTCGGAGCAACGACATCTCCATAAGGAAACTACCAAACATCTTTCTCAAGAGGATTCGCAAATCACAATAGTTGTGCTTTCCTGTGTCCCGGTGCCTAAATATTTACATTATTTTTTCTTGTGCGGGCCTCACACGTCTCGTACAGTTGTAAAATTAAGTTTAGACATTATGTGACATATTTCTTAAAGGTTGAAATACAGTATTCTTATGAATTAAGAAATGACGAAGTAAACTGCATTCATAACTCCAAACCGTTAAAATCTCATAGGTGCCATTTTGCTTTTGGGGCGACGATTTTATTTATTTAATTTTTCTACTTGCTTATTATTTGTACTAAATAGTTAACACATCCAATAATGTCAAATATTTTTCCCCCCAGAGAATCATCCGGTTAATATAGTTTGTATAATAGTGTAATTTTAATTGCACTTTCAAGTCATTTTATTACCTACTTAGACAATAATATGAATTTGAGAGTAGCAGACTGTCAATTATTAATGATACAACTGGTGATTTGGATAGGTTAGACAAACCAGTTTAAAATTTCGTACTGAAAATTTCTGTTGTTAATTGAAAATTTGTTAAAAGGTTCCTTTGAAATTTTCGATGTTGATTTTTTTACAATCTCGCTTGTATTTTCCAATAACACAATCCGTGTTTTTAATTGATATTTGTTTTATATTACACTGGTTCGTTCCGTTCTTTGGTTCGGAAAATTGGAAATACATAGATCCAATTTTAAAACCATAAATGCACGAACACATTATTTTAACATGTTGTTTTTATTTATACGTCTACATTTTTACTTACTGTTTTTAATCGTCTTGGTCTCCAAAATTTTCTGGCATTATCTCCATCTTGCATAATAAATGCGTCGTTCAATTAATTTCGACTTTCAGGAATCAGCAAATGCCGATCAAGCTAAACTCGCTTGATGTTTCAGAATTTCTTTCAGGGACACACTTTTTCCGTGATTTGCCCAATCAAGATCAGAAATCTTGGGGAATTCTATAAATTCTATAACAATGCCAAAGAAGTATTTATGTCGCCTTAGAATATTCGAAGTTTGTATCACAATACATTACATAATATACCTGGAATGTATTACAATACATTGATGTAATATTTTTGTTATAGGGGTGAAGGACATAACATTCCGATGTCCGTACAAGTTAGTTTTCCAACTGTCCGGAACCATTGACAGTATTTTCGACTGTTGCACTTAACCCAAATTTACTAGAACTTACAGGACGTAACAGCACTTACTTACCCGATAAACTTTTACCCCTTGAGTCTTGATAATAATGATATTTTTTCTTAAATGTGTATGGTAAACTTTTAAATGGCAATAGAAGCGTATTTTTTCTCTTTCTAACACAGTTTAAATCATATAAATTACTATGGCACAAAATGAGATAACATGACTTCTATGAGTCCGTTTCGGGCTAGGAGAAATATCCCCAAAAGACTACGGCTATTTGTTTTCTGAAAGAAATATCTCCCTAAAAGACCCGGTGATTATTAACCAGAGTAAAAAATGTAGATTGCATTTTGGTCACCGCAATTTTTTTTTCAGCTAAACACATTTAAAAAATATTAGGTGTTGAAATTTAGGGTTGGTTTGTCGGGTTGGGCGGTTACTCGGGTTATAGCACCAGTGACAACATGTGAAAGAATTTTTTTCAATTTGAAATTTTTACCCCAAATAATCTCAGGAATCACCGGTTGTTTGTTGTTAATTTTTTTAAGTTCTGCGAGTATGTTAAAATGCTTAACTGAGATCACTTGCCATTCTCACGAAATGTGCTTCGGAAATACGATAAAATACATAAGTATGTATTTATTTGAACTATCGACATTCCCTGTCTAACAAAGAAATAACATAACTTGGCCTGTAATACTTGTACCTACCATCATGCGCTACGGCTCTATTGCCTTTTCACTCGCTCTCACCGCCGACTTCTGCGACATTAGACTTGGTTTAATGTACCATTTCAACGGCTGGAGGCACACATCACGTGACACTCATTTTGGCACTAGTACAATTCGCTACCGCCCAAGTTTGTTTCACATGATTTTGACTAATAAACAAATTATAAAACATTTATAAAAGAGTTACTAATAAAATATTCGCCTTTTGTAAACAAGCTGAACCTTTTTACTTATTTGCTGTTTTACTTAAATTACTGGAAATCCTAGCTCGCCCCTTGCCCTCTTATTTTGGTTTCTTTCCCTTGCGTATTAGGGCACTATATGTAGGTATTATTTGCTCTTTGCTCTGTGGGCATTACGCACCAAAAGAGCATTAAGCACGTGCTGATGTCGCTATGACCACGCTATATCGTACATTTGAACGTACATAACTCAATAACTGTTCATTTGCAGGTCCATTTTTTAACCCCAATGGCCTCTTCTGTCCACACCCGCCCCTGAAACGCAATATTTCTCTGGCAGTGTTACCCCCTGTATATTATTATTGCAAGAGACATCTGTTCTGTCCTAACGATATCCCGCATTAAATGTTCGGATATCCCTTAAACCAGCACGTTTCGTCATACATACGTTTTGTTGTTTTAATATAACGATATTTTTTGCAGGGTGTTTTTGATAATCCATCTATTTCGAAAGAGTCACGTTGTGACAAAATACTATTTTATCTCTATTGTCGATAGGGGTACAATGTATGTCACTTCATCAAAACGCTGTCTATTCACATCTACCGGCATCAGGCACGGCACGGCACAGAAGGGAGTATCGCATTATACCGTTCGTGAATGTGTTCATAGATAATGTCAGAAACTAATTTATATAATAACTATGCCTGCCACTTTACGAGTCTGCACTGCGCGGTGTTGGTAGGTGTGAATCGAACTTAAAGCTTGAAAGGGCAATTTATTTGCTGTCACAGTAGTTTTTTTCTGGTCTTTGATAACATTACTATTTTATTTGCATATATTTTGGCGGGAAATCATTGTTTTTAACATCGATTCATTTAACACAGAGATTTTCAACGTGGTCGATATCACCTCCCAGGGGGCGTTGGAGAGTTCCAAGGGAGCGGTAATATCCTTTAGGGCAGTGGTCGGCAAACTCATTAGTCAACGGAGTCAAATATCAACAGTACAACGATTGAGATTTCTTTCGAGAGGAAAATTTCTTAAACATCAAATATATAGGTAGATACACTGTTTATTAACTTAATAAACTTTAACAATTATTTTTATAAACAATAATTATTAGCCTGAAACACTCATCCAAATTGAAAAAAAAACCTTCCGAGAAAAGATAAATGTCGCCGACAGGACTCGAACCTGCACCCTTCTGATTGCCGGTCTGATGCTCTACCATTGAGCTACGTCGGCTTATCGCAAACCCGCCAAGTTAATCAATATATACTACTGTTTCATTCAATAATTACTGTTTTTATTATATTTCACCTGTAAATCACGTTTATAAAAATAATTGTTACCCTTTGCGCTATGCACAAAAATCTTGTCTTAAAAACTTTAGTTTATCAATTAATTAATAAACTTTATTTAAAATCATGGTGTTAGAAAGAGAGTACGAAAACATTGTGCAATAGGTACACTGAATAAAACTTAATGGCATACTTACTAATGCTTTTATTTATTGAAATAAATTAAATTTTAAGATACCTCCATAAAATTAAATTATGACAATGACTGACAAATACATAATGTGTACAATGGCCTTCCATCTCTTTGGAAGTCAGGTTTGTTGGTTGTTGTTTTTAATTTTAGGTACGATTCTAGGTTGTCATCAATAAGGCGACTTCTCAATTTACTCTTGATAAGGTTCATGCATGAAAAGATTGTTCACATGAAAATATAGAACCAAAAAGGGAAAGAACAGCAAACGCTAGTTTTTTCAACTAATCATATGAGTCAGGAGTACTATTCCAAGTGTTAAAATGTCTTCCTTCTCCAGGTCTTTCAAAGCAGACCACTTGCACTGTGATATTTCCATAACGGCACAGATACTTTCAAATTCATTTGTGGCAAAACTGCACACAAGGGGCCAAAGAGCCGCATGCGGCCCGCGATCCGTGGTTTGCGACTACTGCTCTAGAACAAAGGGGGGGATCGGTGAAGGGCTGACATGGGGGCCAGGGTAATTAAAATATTTTTTACATCCTTGAAAGAATCTTGCAACAAAATGAACTGTTCAATTATTCCATTGATTTATCGATGGATTAAAGGTAAGATAAGGGCCCACGTACAATGTATGCGATGCTACATTCCCTGGCCTACGTGCACACTTGTCTTACGTACGCAACGCAAGGTTAGGTAAGGATACGCCTACCAACGCGTGTGATTGGTGTTTCTAGGTGGCGCGTCACTCACTTTTGATTTGAAGTTTCTTTTTTAGGTTATGTGTTTCCCTTATTACTTATTAGAAAACACACGCATATCTACTGTTTAGCTTTGTAATTGTCATGTCTTGTGATTCTGAAAATGATAAACATTTTATCAACAAAACTAGCAACAAATGCACGAACAAATCTCAAATGAACCGCAATACAATCAATTGTTAAATCATCATATTTTTTTGGGTAGTTATTATAATGGAGAACAGTGACGAAAGATCGTGTCGGGGTATAGAGTCGACCGCGGAAATGAGATTTATTATCTCTCAGTCACAGTATATGCATTTTGATTTCATCACATTGTCACGTAAGAAGAAACGGGGGAGGGGGGCGCTCATGAAAAATTTAGTCCAAAAGTGGGCGGTGAGACAAATAAGGTTTGGAACCTCTGGTTTAACATAAATATGGGTCTCTTCAAGACCCAAGTTCACGCCTTCCTATCCTCTAAAAGACCCTCTACACAGCATCTCCAAAGATGATATTGGCCTTGAGGGAAATTATTTCCCTCAGGGTCTCCTCTACTGTAAAAAAAAGGTGAAAATAATACCTATTAATACGTGACTTTTTTGTATTTCGCTTTTTGTGTAATGTTACCTCAAGGGCGCTGTTCAAAGCTATAAAATATCTTTTAAGTCTAAACCGATCGATTAAACAAAGTGAAACTCGTATTTAAATATTTAAAGATTTCACAGACAGTCAAGAATTTAAAAATAGATAAACTATCAATAATGAAACATATTATTGATCTACAATACATTGGAGCAATAGTTAAAATATTATATTATACAATAACGGATAGAATCTATGTGTGTATTTTATGGGTGATACAATCATATATACATATCATAGGAGACTATTTGATTTAGCGAAAGCTCCGTTCCCACAAAAAAATCTTAACTATAAAAGGGAAAGTCTTATTAAATGCACGTTGTTGTATAATAAATCTATTAGCTACACGACTCGGGACACATTCCCCTCAGCAAGAGAAAAGACAAACCCAAATACCATTATCTCCTTCATTGCCAGATATACTCTTTGTCCGGTTTTTAAATCTGTATTCTGTTAAAAATTATTTTTTTAAAACTAAAATCTATAAAAAAATTTACTCTTCGCTAATCTTCTCTCCCAAGTACACAAATATTTGCTGTGACACCTAAATGATCTTCAGAAGTAATTTATTGTTTTTTTCTTGAAACAGTTTAAATTACATATTTAAATATTTAAAAGTCTCGCTATAAAATTGTATAGACAAACAAAATATAATTTCTAAGAATATAAAATAAATTTAATTACCTAGGTACTTACATTTTTTTTAAATTATGAGATCTTTTTTATCCGTGTACGATACTAGAAGTGAAATAAAAAAAAATGTGTGTTCTTATTTTTAAACGAATAACATATTCAGTTGTCTATATAAAAAAAAATTGTTGTTGTCATGCATGTTCCTATTATCTATTATCTATTGTCTATATTCTATTATAGTTGATTTATTGTGTACTTATGGGGTGATGGAAAAACCTCGAAATAAACCTCAGTTTGGTTAACCTGATATTCTTCCCACGTTATCCTTATACGGCAGGTGCCATATCCTTGAAAATCCACATGTCAAACCCTTCGGAACATTTCCTTTTCTCACATGTAAAGAGCCTGGGATTTCGGCGTTATATTATTATTCGGAAAAGCGGGAAATGAAGACAGCCTCCCCAGTCTAGTTTCATATTACGAAGAACTCTACCGACCCCATTGCCCCGTGTTTGTTTTGATTCTGAGATATTTCAAACATCATTGCATTATTTTTATTTAATATAACATTTTACCCTTCTCACGTCAGCGTTCTGATAATAATAATAATAGCACACTTATAATACTCGCCTCAATTTGAATGAAGGATTAATGGTTCCTAAGCATAAAAACAAATATGAATAATAATAATAATAATAGTTGGATGACTTGTATAGCGCCGTTTTTGTGAAAAATCACCTCAAGGGCGCTGTACAAATATTTCTTAACTAATTATGTACAGACAGATACAGAAAAACATACTTACCTGGCAGGTCGCTTCAGATGAACACAGTTTTAGAAAAATTTAATTTAATTATAGAGATGATAGTTTTACATGGTTATTTGTTTCTCCTTTTCTATTGATGTTACATTTATTAGATGATCGGTGGCACAAGAAGAGTTGATATTTATTGGATTATTGGTATTAATTTTTAGGACTGAAAAGTATTCATAAAATGAATTTTTGGACTCGAAAATATCTATAAAATTACTTTACTCGGCGTAAGAAGCTTTTAATAAATATTAACGTTTTTATTTATTTATTTTTTATTTTTTTTATTTTACACTTTGGATGTTTACAGTGTTGCGGGCTGTGGACGCATTTGCGCACCGATGCGTGAATTTTTAATTATATTTTTATTTTATTTAATGACTTTAGGTAAGTGCTAACCGGCCAGCCTAGCTAAGCAATTTACAGGTGAATTTATGGATACGATTGTCTGAAAAGATGTGTTTTAAGTTTGCTTCTGAATTCTGTTGAGTCTTTGATAATTCTTAAGTCATGCGGAAGTTCATTCCAGGCTTTAGGTCCTGACACTCCGAAAGCACGATCACCGAACTTAGTATTAGGTGTGCGCTTTGGTACCTCCAACCTGCCGATAGCTGATGACGCTGCTGACCTAAGGGTGGACTGTCGTGAGTTGGTATTTTCGGGAATACACAGTTCTGATAAGTAAGCCGGAGCCATTCCGTTAAGTGACTTAAATACCATCCAGCAGAGCTTGAACTGGATTCTTCCAGGACATTTGAGCCAGTGGAGATTTTTGAGATGCTCTGAAATGTGAGAATATTTAGATACGCCGGTGATAAGTCTTGCTGCAGCGTTGAATACTGATTGCAATTTGTTAATTTGGTATTTGGGGAGACTCGCCGGACAAAGAACTTCAGATCACATGATTAAACAATTAATAAACACATTGAAATCTTGTCTAGCTGAAAGAAGCTATTTGTATTAGAAATGGGGAAATGTTATTTTATTTATGATTTATTGCTTTCGTTTATGTTTTTATTTTATTATTATTTTTTTTAATATATTTTAATATAATATAATAATAGATTCTTGAGAAATATTCATGTTTTAAATTTGTTACATATGTTTTTGTTTTATATAGACATACTCGTACATATATTTTGTAACCTTGTCTGTAAATTTTATGTTTTAAATAACAAGCTCCCGTTAGATAAACTACAAAAAAGTAGTTTATCGGGACTTTTTGTATTGCATTTTTTTCTTTTGTAAAAATTAAATAAATAAAAAATTACAAAACATTTATATAGCGCAGTTTTTTGTTATTTCACTTCAAGTGTGCTTTACTATAATAAACTTGAAAATAATTATTAACTAACTCCATTCAGTTGTATTCCTACAGTGCTCTTTTCATGTTCTATTTATGTATTCTTAACATATTACATACATTCTTGCTTATTCTTAATATTACTCGTACAGTACTTCTTAGGTACATATTCATCTAATGAAATTACAAAATACTCGTATTATTCAGTATATACACAGCGGGTACGTTTTACGAAAGAAGACTGCAAAATGTTGAAAACAAAATTATTCAATACGTATATTTTTTTGCAATAACTTATTGAAGCTCTTAAACCTCATTGCAATGTATTTTTAATCATTGAAAATAACATTAACAACTCTAGAATGAAACATGGTACCGAAAAGACCCAGGAAAGAAAAATATAACGATAGCAGCTGGGACTCGAACCCAGAACCTTATGGTCTATCCGAAGCCTTGCGCTCTAATCCACTGAACTACGCCAACCCCAATCTGTCCCGTCATCGTTATCCCGATCATACCCCGATTTCTAAGAACCGTTAATATCATCCTCAATTCATTAATTAACATATAGTTTTGGCTGCTACCTTTTTATCATAACTACAAGATTCTACCCTAATTTATTAGCAATCGTGTCTTTGATATGCCTATCCGATTTTTATTTATATGGGACATTTGTTGACTTTTTATACAAGTCTTGGATTAATATTATGATTTTTGAGTAACTTATTCTTATTAATTGATAAATTAAAGTTCTTAAAAACTTAAGACAAGATTTTTGTGCATAGCGCAAAGGGTAACAATTATTTTTATAAACAATAATTATTGGCCTGAAACACTCATCCAAATTGAAAAAACCTTCCGAGAAAAGATAAATGTCGCCGACAGGACTCGAACCTGCACCCTTCTGATTGCCGGTCAGATGCTCTACCGTTGAACTACGTCGGCTTATCGCAAACCCGCCAAGTTAATCAATATATACTAGTGTTTCATTCAATAATTACTGTTTTTTATTATATTTCACCTGTAAACAACCAACTTTATTAGTATGAGAAAGGCTTGTAACGGCTAAATCCCTCAATGACGATGCTTATGTTAAGCGAAACCGGTCGGTCGTAATAAAATTAAATATAATTCTCGTGGTTATAAACAAAGTTATTGTTTTATTTTTATTATTTATGTTAATGTTATTTTCAATGATTAAAAACATTTTTTTGCGCTTGGAAACAACATCTAAAGGTAAAAAAACAAATTGCACGTCGAAAATTAAATTAGCGTCCTGTTAACTTTTAATACTCTTTCAAACTATACCTTCAATTCTTTAGAATTGTATTCTTTTTCTGGGAAACTGTTTCACAACGTGAATACAAGACCTTGTTTATATTTTCTTTGATGGTTTCTTAGAAACATAATAATAATGAAGGGGGCAGAGAAAAGAGTGTTGGGAGAACAATGCAACATGGCAAACAAGTAAAAAACATAATAAATATATCCAGAGTTGATGTTATAGAAGAGTAAACAAGATGTTGTGATGTATAATATTGTTGATCAAACAAAATGTGTGGCGGTTACATCATGTCTGTCAACCCTTACCAGAATAACGTGATTGTTACTTAGTATTTCTTAGAAGACATTATTATGAACGTTTTCAAAATCGGTGGTTCCGAAGTAGATTTTCCCTACTGTTATTTTTTTATTTTCCTTTAGAAATAAACGGTAACTGTACAAAATGAGTGGTGTAGTTTAAGAGGAATGGCTTCATACAAAACTTAATTTTGGATTTGAGGCCAAAATACCCATCCAAACGTAATAATCTTGTTTTAAAATTAAAGGTATAGTAAATATCCAGTACGGATTGGAAGTTTTTTTTTTTTTTTAATATGCTTTATGGGCCATTAGAGAAATCAATTTTTCCTTATTTTATAGGCAACTTCGGAAATTATTTGCGGATTAATGATATATATATTTTTTATTGTCACAGTTTCTATTTAAATTTAATTTAAGCCCATATTAATGCTGATTACACTTTTTGTAATTTTTATTTTATAATTCATTATATTTTTATAGTAGATTGGGCAATTTAAAAAATAAATTTTTCCACCATTAATCCACAAGTAATTGCTAAAGTTTGTCTCTAAAATCGTGTGAAATCTTTCAAAAAATATTTGAAAAAAAAAAATCTTAATCCATACTAGATATTTGCTATACGTTTTGATGAAAAAAGATCATTCTGCTTGGGTGAGAATTTTGGCCTCAAATCCAAAATTCAGTTTTTTTTATGAAACAGGCCGCGCAGCCGTTTCCTATTATCAAGGTTTTATATATTTTTTTCAAGAATTGGTACCAATGACATGTCTTTATGAAATATCTATTGAATAATTATATACATTTTACCTAGCGGGGTTAGTGCACGCTAGAGAATGATTTAGCGTATGTGTCTCTGTGTATATGTGGGAAGGTGTATGAATTGTGTTATATAGTGGAGAGTTGTGGGTGCGCATTGATTAAGTTACGAGTAATGTTTTTCTAAAATGCTTTTTCACAACATTTGAGTTTGTGGTATCAGAAAAATGTTCCCATTCCTCTCAGACAATGAGAAAAATTCAGAATCCGTAAAGTGTTCAGTTACTCCAGCACCGTTTTTACATTTGACATCGATGTGGTGCATACTCCGGCCTTAGTTCCGCCAGTTCCTGCGCACTTCCGCTCACTTAGGCCACTCTCTGACGGTCCGGTGAGGAATGAACTTTTCACTCGCTACTGGAGACACTGCGCAGAAAGGTCCCACAATGGACTGCGTTGTGAACCGTTACCTTAATTTAGCAAACTTGACTTTTCCTTAGATTACGCGTAAAGTTCGATTCACGTCTACCAGCATCGTGCATTATCCATGAATACTTCACGCACGGTGTAATGTCAATACCCCCTTCTGTGCCGTGCCTGCCACTGTATGTGTCTGCACTGCACGGTGCCGGAAAATGCGTATAGACCTGAAACCGTAAACCCGCATACATCCTTCGTAGCTTTTATTTTGCTTGCTCGACGTTTGTGATTCTGCTTCCCATGTATTTACACTGCGATTGTTAATTAGATAATTATGAACTTTCCAAAGTTACACAGTCAGACATTTAAAAGTAGACACAAATCGAGAGCGCTGCGATCGTTTAAACGGTTATAAATCACAACACCAATATGGCTCATAGGAACATTAAAGTAGCTTTAAGAAAGCACAATTGTACAATTGCATTTTCTTTAACCAAATGGTCTCCAAAGACTAGTGGTACTCTTCGAAAGGGGATGATTCTACGTCATATTTTAAGACAATTTTATATTTGAACATTTTAAATAATTAACGCTTTGCAAGGAAAGTAGTTTTTTTTTGTATTTCTGAAATGCATGTGTCAAAATACTAATTTATCAGATTTTAAATAAAAGTAAAACTATTTCACAGATCAAAATTATAAATTAAAAAAAGTAAATATAATCAAGTTATGTTGTTTTGGATTGTTTCTTTAAAATTAAATGTAAAAATATATACTCGTATATGACCGGATAGAACAAATTTTAAAGACGATTTTAATAACTTGGTGGTGCCATATTAATGAAAAAAGAAAATAGTTTCGCTTTATTGAAAGTCTACATTTTATTGCCAAGCTATACGCACTGTTTTGGCTTTCTGCATTGTGTGCAATATTATACTGATTGGCATATCAATTCATATTATTTCGAAGTTAAATGTATTTAATTCGTTGTTTTAAGAACTTGCACTAGGTTTTCGAACGATGCAAATAAAACTAACCAACAAAAGTATGATATTATACCAATGGGTGAACAAAACTGTTCTCGACACTTTAAGCATTGGCTCACCTTAATAATATTTTTTCGTGTTAGATAAGAAGATTTTTTGTACTAATTTAATTAAAAAAATTAGTATTTTAAATTATGGCATATCAAGAGTCAGGATAATATAATAGTATATATATAAGACGATGTATGAACGTGAATGAAGCAAAGAAGTGTGTGTCACGACAGATTTGTGTGGCGGTCCATTCTCTGACTACGCCTGCACCGAAACGACCGTTGTAATGGTTAGTTCGATTGACTCGTAGAACTAGTTCTTTTATATTTGTTAATTTCGAAATTATTTTTTTTCTAATTTTTGCATTTCGTGAATTTACATTAACAGTAATAAACAATAATATTTTGATGATTTGTATAGCGCTATTTTTGTGAAAAATCACCTCAAGGGCGCTGTATAAATGTTTATTTTTTCCTCTGCTCTTGTCATCAATTGTAAACAATCTATTATCATATTGCTAAGGATATTGCCAAAAATATGTTTGATATTGCGAATATTTAACTTGTATTTTCAAGTTTATATGTTTATATTTTTTCTTCCAGCATTGCGGAATTTATTACCCTACATAAGATGTGTACTATATATCTAGGTACATACCTTCCCAATAACGACTACCCTGTGTAATATTTTTGGTATGTTATTATCATTTTCTTGGTAAACCCAATCCACTTGTTGGTATGAATTCCTTTGCTTTCACGACTCCATTCCACTATCATTCAACGTCCATCATTTGGTCATAATTCGTCACAGTCGCAGTTGAAAGATAAATAGTTCCCACGGGAAGTATTCCAGTTATCCCCACAAATGAGTAATGACAGAAGAGACTCCGGGCAATGTTTGGCATTCATTTATTTCAAAAACAACAAGATCCAAGAATTTTGCGGGCGGAATGGCCAGAATATGAAATGAAATTATTTCCCATTGCGAAAAGCTAAGGGTCTTACCCATAGATGTGAAGTACCCTAGGTTTATTCGGATGGCACTCACATAAATTTCTTACATTTTTATTATTTATTTTTTTAAACCAAATGGGCACATAAACCGATAAAATACAAACATATCCTCTTACACCGTTTACAAAAGATTCGCAACACTTACATAAAATAAAAGAAATGTTTTCCCAATTATTTCGCACGCCACTCTTTCTATATGTATTATTTTTTTGAGAAATACGACACCTTATTTCAAGTTATTATATGGTTATTATTGAACATTTATTATGTTAGAAACAAAGGACAGATATTTTTTTATTGTTTAGTATTTTCAACTAATCTTCACAACTGTGAAACCGATATGAAATCACTTTCGTCACTTGGTAGGTCAATCTTGTATCCTATATTATATATCAATACTCCACCGAACTGTCCTCGGTCTGAATACAAAACTACCCCCACGCCCGAGCTCATTGCCCACATCGGGGAGTAGTTACAGATATTGTCCCAGCGGTGGTGTAGACACGATGAATGGTGGTGGTGTGAATTCAACTGAAAGCGGTCCAGCCACACCGTATCCCAGCATTTTATTAAATTCCTTCTAGTCCCCGCGGACTTAAACTACACTTATCGAATTTGCATGTTCCATTCTCCCTTGTCTCCCTGTGTTACTCATAATCCACTATAAAATAAAGGAATTTGCATGAATTGTATCGGGCTGTATTGTAAATGCATAATGTCTCCCAGTTATTTATTACTGAAAAATCGTTTAAAACTCGCTCTAAGCTTAAAAAATATACGTTTTTAATTTTCTTTTCTTATTTTATTTATTTATTTATTGTATAATATACGCCCTATATTGGCTTTTACATATAAATTTAGTTAGAATAAACAGGTGCAAAACACATCACAGTAGGTTCAAAGATAATATATCGAACAAATACAGGAATAACATAGTGTAAGTACCATTCTAAGGGCGAAAAATCAAAACATAACTCACATTCACTGTTACTTATACTCTAGACACATATATTAATATTTATTGAGGATGTATGCAATAATCGTTTGTATTTGTATTCCGAGCAATTGGATATGTCTACTATATCTGAATATGTTACCTTCTGTGTGCAGTCTAGGTACCAATGAATATTTGATTGACTCAGTCCTGAAATTATTGTTACAGTTAAACAAAATTTTAGATTGAGTAGTTCTAGTTGGAATATTAAATGTAATTAAGCTGACGATATCATGGCTGTCTATAAAACCATTAACAATTTTGAAAATAATAGTTAAGTCAGAGACAATTCTTCTATCTGATAGTTTTAATAATTTTAGTTCTTTCATTAGGTAATTGTAAACCGAGTTTATAATTAACATATCTTAGAAATTTATGTTAATTTTTTTCAATGGAGTCGGAATGAATTTTACATTGAGGGGACCATATTGAAGAATTATATTTGACTTGACTACGAACTAAGGAAGTGTATAATAATTTTACTGTTGAAATATTCCTAAAGTTTGAAAACTATGAAACATTTTCATATTATGTATCGATACAATAAAACATTTTATATATGGATTAGTTTATTCAATTTCCACTTCGTTTCATAGTAGAAGATATTTTCAATATCACCCTGGTGAGAGTGATGTGATTGACATTAATTTTGCTTTTGTGACCAGATCTCAATAACCCTTCTCCTTTCTCTCCCACCCTCTTAAGCCTCAAAATATTCGTCAAATGGTAATGTTAAAGTTCCATTGTTTCTAGGCAGCTAAAATTCTCGTACTGAATCAAAAAATGGTTATCCGTGGTCAAAACGTTCAACCTCATATTTCAATATAATTTTCGATTTATGGAAACGTAAATGTCTCTGTTGTTTTTACACTTCGTCGGGAATCGAACTTTAAATATCAGAAATCGGAGTAAAGCTGTAATTTCACTCTTCGACGGAGTTCGTCATTTCGCATTTCGCGTTAACCATTTCCCATTATATGAAATCATTGTTATAAATCCCATGCTGAAATCCTCTCTCGACTGGATTTCGGATGTGTTGCGGGTTATTCGTCAAATTATCGCTAATTAATCTTTATTGTACCAAAAGACGTGGGTGGATATTATTCAGTCGTCACCAGACACGTGTAAGGGTAGCTACCCTTATTTCATAAAGGTTGACTGTCCTTAAAATTTGTTTTCACTAAGAATTCCACAAATTCGTGGGAATGTCCAGGGTACTCCTTTGCCTGTGTTATGAATTCTTTCAAGCGTTTGCGCTTTTTGTTGGTTTTTAAATTGTGGTTTAATAAAATAAACAGTAATTACATGCTACCTCCAAAATATTCAAATTGAATGCCTTAAATTTTCTACCCGTATTTTGTAATTCAATTGTAAAAAAGATGCTCGCATTCTGGACGAGCTCGACATGCAATTTGGACTGTCAATTGTCTGCCTACAACTTGTCTTAAGAAATTTTGGACACGTTGGTCGCCAATCTGAGAACTCAAACCTGGAGAAGCTCACGGTCACTAGCAAAGTGGAAAGCAGCGAACAGGAAACTGGAAGGCAAGTCACTAGCAAAGTGGAGATGCACAGGATGAAGACCGATGAATTGAATTGATCAAGTATCACAGGCGTCCGGAACTTCGGTGTCCGCGCCTCTCCATGCTATGCAGCACGTGAAGAGTGGAGGGGCCTGATTCGTCAGGGAAATCAGAGTGTGGGTAACGATCCTCAACACTGAAGCCACTATTCGAGAAGAACAATAAAAAGTATGTTTTTTAAACTTTTGCATGTAGGTATTTGAATTTTTTTAAAGAAAGGCAGCACGGCAATAAAACGTAGATATATAATAAAGTCGAACTAACTTTTTTATTACTATGGCAATTCAAAGCTTCTAACTACGTCTTTGAAAATTTGTTCCTCCCATTAAAAATTTGAGAATGTACCCACACGTAATTGTTTCGGTACTCTCTCGAATTTTGTTTCCAAAAACCAAGATATCTTCCCTTATTTTTGAGTCATGTATTTTTATTTCGCGCACACCCTTATTTAATTAAGCGACGTGTCGGGGCTTCTCCAGAAATTTCTCTCAACAGCCCTTGGGGCGAATGAATCTTTATTCTATTACGAAATGGATTTCATTTCATTAAAACTGCGTCGGCGTTTTTAAATTTATGGCTTTATCAAGTTAGCCATCAAGATGACGTGTTTATGGGAAATTTGCGCCTCCTCTGCGGCAATTTTTTTTCGTTATGTATTAGGTTTTAATGGTATTCTGATATCATCATAATAATGTATTTTTATATGCATGCGGATGAAAATACTAAATAACCCTTTTCCCGGCACACACTCCTTAATTCATTCTCATCCATATTCGTCTCATGCGGATGAAAATACTAAATAACCTTTTTCTCGGCACACACTCCTTAATTAATTCACATCCATATTCGTCTCATGCGGATGAAAATACTAAATAACCTTTTTCTCGGCACACACTCCTTAATTAATTCACATCCATATTCGTCTCATGCGGATGAAAATACTAAATAACCCTTTTATCGGCACACACTTCTTAATTCATTCACATCCATATTCGTCTCATGCGGATGAAAATACTAAATAACCTTTTTCTCGGCACACACTCCTTAATTAATTCACATCCATATTCGTCTCATGCGGATGAAAATACTAAATAACCCTTTTATCTGCACACACTTCTTAATTCATTCACATCCATATTCGTCTCATGCGGATGAAAATACCAAATAATCTTTTTCTCGGCACACACTCCTCAATTCATTTACATCCATATTCGTCTCATGCGGATGAAAATACTAAATAACCTTTTTTCTCGGCACACACTCCTTAATTAATTCACATCCATATTCGTCTCATGCGGACAAAAATACTAAATAACCTTTTTATCGGCACACACTCCTTAATTCATTCACATCCATATTCGTCTCATGAGGATGATACTTTATAATATGAAACGCATATGATTTTATTACCATTACGAACCTACTTATCAAGAATCTTAACTCTAAAACAGAAGTCTGTTGATCTGAAGCAGCAAATACTCATAAAGTGTGAACTCTGATATCAAGAAATTTGCATTTATTTTTCTACTTCAACGCAACTATTTTCGACTCTAATTTATTTTCGACGTGATTTCCAAGACGAGTCATGCAACTTTGAAATATCAATTTAATTATCGAGAATAAGACGACAAAAAATTGACAAGATACTGCTTATTCGATCGAGTATTGAATTAATCACATTAATTTACCTAATTCTTTTTAAAAAATTAAATTTTAATTTATATTTAGTGATATATTTAATAAAGTATATTAAATAAACGTATTATAAAATATTTTAAATAAATCGGAGGTCTATAAATTATTTTGTAACGATTGTAACTTTTTTTTAAATGGGAAAGACTTCAAGAAATTTTAATACTAGAATTAAGAGGAACGGCTGCGCTGTATGTTTCATACATAACTTAATTTAGGATGTGAGGCCAAAATACCCATCCAAACTGAATGACATACTTTTTTTAATTAATAGTTTTTGTAAATATCTAGCACGGATGAGAAGTATTTTATTTATTTTTGTTAATTTTGAAGTATATGCCATGAAAAGAAAACAATTTTCGTAAATTTTAAAGGTAATTTAGAAAATTATTTCCGGGTTTTTCGTATTTTAAAAAAAAATAATCATATTTCAAATGTAAATATGATTATGTTAATAAAAATACAAATACAAAACATTAAAAAAAAAAAGTTTTTTCTGGTCGATATTTTAAATTCTGTATGGCAAATTTGTGTTCCACCGTAAATTGATCGTTTTTAATTTAATTTAAATTCCCCCATAATGCTTACATTAATATTTTAAAAATAAAATTCATTATATTTTCAAAGCAGATGGGTTAAAGCTTTTTTAAATCACCGTTAGCCCCCAAATAATTATTAAAGGTGCCTCTAAAATCGCGAAAAATCAATTCCTCTAATGGCCTATATATCATAATGTAAAACAAAAATAAATAAATGACTTCTAATCCGTAGTAGATATTTAGTATACGTTTTGTTTAAAAAAATATCATTAGGTTATAGAGTATTTTGGCCTCAAAATCAAAATTAACTTTTGTATGAAGCAGGCCTCGCAACCGTTCCTCTTGAGGAGCATCTGAATTTGCCAATCATGTTTTGGAAACAAATCATTCTTCTGACATAAATAAACGTTTACAAATTTTACATTCGAATACAACTGGTTTAAAATTAGATAAATTTGAAGGTTTAGAAATTAGAATATTATAATTATGAATTTTTAAAATATTAATAACTATTATTATCTTAATTTTTATGCATTGTTTTCTTCTTGATTTTATTTATATTAATAATAAAAATAATTTCTTTTTTAAATTTCTATTTTAAATCTGTTTCTTAATATTTTTAATAATTTTTTTAAAATATATTTTCAACATTTTAAATTAATTACTTACCTACTTTCATTTATTGTAAATTTTTGTTTATGTTTGTAATTTGTCTACACCTATCATTAATTTTTAGTATGTTTTTTATCCTGGAGACAGACGCAAGCTTCGCTTCTAAAACATGTAGATATTTATATATTAAAACAGTGGTATGAACAAAGTTCTTCTTATTTATTGTATGAATAAGTGGTTTGTTTCATTTTATCTTCTTCTATTGAGCATGCTTTTTTCGTATAAGGGAATAAAAAAATGATCATACGCAAGAATCCACACCGCAGGGTAATAAAGCCAGTGATAATTAAGTCGATTCTTTCTAAGGGTTTGTCGTACCTTATTGGTATAATTGTAGATGTGTTGAACATGAAATAAAAAAAAAGGAAATACGAAAGTAAAGAGAACGCAAGAGATAGATTCCCGAAATGGCAATCCCTTAATTTATATGCCAATTAAAGACCTCTAATTTATTATCCTTGGTAATAAACGATCTGCTACTTGTGATTGCCTAAAAACATCAATCGTCCGGCCTTATTTTGCGGGTAGTAAGGTCAACCAGATGGTAGGCGAATCGGAGCCCTGGCTATGGATGACGTTGATCATCTGAAGGCTTTACTGCGTACCGGAACCACCCCCGGGACGAGGCTCTGACACTAGAGGGCTGTCTTGCGGAGCTCACGACGTACGTAGGCTTTACCTAGGGGAGTGGATAAAAAGACACAGAGAAAGAAGATGGATAAAGGTACTCTAAAAGGTTAGACCTATGTGTCACAGTGAAGATAAATAGTGCATTTATTTCGGCAAATTTCTTTATTTACGGTCAATGAATATTTACAAACATTTTTATAAATTGTTATATATATATCAGTACATATACACTAACCTTTATTCTAGGAACACATTAAACACAGTTATTATACACCAAAAAACAAAAAGATCATACAGATAGGAACTAACAAGACAAAACAGAGTAAAATTATAGTTCGTCACATGTTTAACATATTATGCTTCAATATATTGGTTTTTACTTGACCCAGGGACGTTGCAGTAGGTATATGAAAAATTATCATGGCGTATATATTATATTTTTTTAAATTACTTACAAACATAATCGTCTCTGGGAGAAGCTTGCGAATTTGTTTAATTTAATAAGAAAATGCGTAATTAAAGAACTTTATTTTTTTTTTCATTTTAATATAGTTAAATATTTTGCACTCTTTTCAAAGACAGCGAATGATTACTATAACACTGAGACCATACTGGTAAATTATATTTAGACGGATCCGCACGAATGCACGGTATAATATTTTGATGGTGAGTAAATTATTGAATTTATAGGTCGATCTTATTATGTACGTTAATTGGTTCATTCCGTCTCTAGTAATATTATTAATGTGATATACAAATGGTAGATCATCAACAAATAAAATCCCCCACATCCATAATTTGAGTAACTGGTACACGGTTTACACCGTTCAATGTATTATCTGCCTTTACATAATATAAATCGTATGTACACTTTTACGCAGCATCCCCCTCATCGGTGATATATTGTATATACATATATATATGTCTATGTTATTGACCGATGGTGGATCTGTTATAAGTCTTAAGTTATAAGTTGTTATAATTGATTATCCATAACTAGTAGTAGGGCCATGTATTTTTTTTAAACATATCTATTAATATAATTCTACCAGCGCCCTTGAGATGATTCTTCACAAAAACGGCGCTGTACAAATCATCCAAATATGTTTATTATTATCGAAATACTAATGGTCTTTTGATTTAGAATAATCTTGTAATTTTACATAAATAAATTATTTTAAAAATGTACTTAGTATTCACAACTTTATAAATATACATTGATATCTACATGTTTCGAAAGCGATGGTTTCATTGTAAGGAATATATTAATTCATTAATAATAATCATAAATATATAATAATATGTATATATTTATTAATAATGATGCTACAATTTTATTATGACTCACCGGTATTAATAATGACGCACCAATCGTTTGAAGAAATTATAATTTTACATTTAGGTACTAATATGAGCATGGGGTTTAAAGTACACCATTCATATAACTTTTTAAAATTATCTTGTAATACAAAGCCTTCATTGATGTTACTAATTCCCTTATAAAATTTGATGTCATCAGCAAACAATACACATACATCATAAAATATTAACTATGTCATTTACAAATAATAGAAACAAGATTGGTCCCAAGTGAGAACCTCGTGGAACCCCACTCAATACTTTAAATTTAGTAGAAAATTTTGAAGCAATTTTGAGTGTCAATAATCAGGGTAGCTCTCAATCCAGTCAAGTAAGTTTCCATATATTCCTAATTTCTTTATGGATTAATATTTTGATACAGACTTTATCAAATGCTTTGCTAAAATCTTAATAAATAGAATCTACTTGAATTTTACGACTCGTTGGGGCAACCGTTAAAATTTTGGAATATCGTTAAGTTACTGAGAGTTGATTTTCGAGAAATTAATCCATGTTGAAATGGAGAAATGATTAACTTGACCAGTGTAATAACATGGTCAAGCACTCATAGAACTACAGATTTAAATGTTTTTTTTTGCGTCTCAAAATTGTTAAGAAGCATCCATTACAGCTGTGTAAAAAGTGTTTATTTAAATGATACATGGGTCTCTTCAATACCAATCTTCGCTACTCCCCATCCTTTAAAAAATTCCCACACAACATACCATAGGCTTTGAGGGAAATCATTTCCCTCAGGACCTCCTGTGTGGTGAAGTAACTGTAAAAAAAATACCGTAAATGTTCAAGTTATATCTTTCTCGTATTCGTTTTCATTTTATATTCTCCGTGCTAGAGTGGTAAGTTCATTAAGTCCAGAGTTAGAATTATTTAAAACGGGGTAGCGTATTCTTTTTAATTTCTTCAATAAAGTAAAATGACTTTTGGAATAAAATTAATAGTAAATACTTTGTGTAAACCAATGTTGAGTATATAAATATCAAAATGTTTCGGAAGGGAAACCCCCTCTTTACAAAGTATTTCTCACTAATTTTATAATTATTGTTATTATTATTTTAATTTTTAAATTTTATCACATCATTAAAATGGTTCATTCCAGATTGGAGGTTACTCTCAGTACCACTACGGTTTCAGTCACCACAAATATGAATA
This sequence comes from Halesus radiatus, assembly GCA_022606495.2. Lineage (NCBI taxonomy): Eukaryota > Metazoa > Arthropoda > Insecta > Trichoptera > Limnephilidae > Halesus > Halesus radiatus. The sequence goes on from JAHDVE020003933.1 coordinate 50,636, forward strand.
TAATTTTTCCTTTAAATATACATATTTTACTTTGCGTTTCTCCCATTTTTCTCCAGTTTTTTACTGCACAACTATCGTCAATTACTATGGACACCGCAATCCTTGTGACTTCGGGAAATAGTATTTGTGTGTGGTAATCACATTAAAACCCACACGCTGTAGATATGTACCGCCAGTGTACATCCTTAAAGCCTTGATTTGGCCCTAATCTCCAGGGTGAAGAAATTTTTATGCCATCAACGTTTCACTATTTCAATTGGGCATAGGGCTTTCCAATCACTTAACCATTTCAACGCAGCGGTAACTAACTTCTATGTTTCCTAACTACCCCATCCATTTTAAGTTAATGTTCCTACGTGACATTTCGTTTAGACCACTTTGCGCCGACGTTTGCTCGTCTAGAAACGTGTAAATCATTAATAATTTTCCAACAATAAATTGCAAGAGGGTCGCCTTCGCATTTCACTAATGATATTTGTTTGTATTGTCTGTGTAATGCCATTCCTTTCATTTTGGGTGCCTTTCTATTTTACATATGAATTTACAAATTCACCTACATAGATCACAATAAATTGTTAAACTTTTTGCTTAAAAGTTATTTAAAGTTAGAGTGTTGTGACCTACTTTTGATTTATGGATTTCCATTTCTGTAAGCTTTTAAATCTCTCCCTTATGCTATGTCCGTGCATTCATCATTTACGCAATGATTGACTGATTAATTACGACTAATATATGAGTATTTCATTTAAAAGTTGGACGTACGAGGTGTATTCAAAAGAAAGGGTGAATTTTGAATGTTCGCGGGCTGTGTAGATTCGATTATCGATTTTTTTTTGTTATGTTGGTACTCATATGTTTATCATATGTTAGCATTATCAGTCATTTTGGATCAGTGGATTATTTTTGATAACTGGAAAGGTTAGTCACGTTTTTGGGTGTTCTTCGATTTTTTTTTATTTAGGTTTGTTTTCTGAGGCATCATCAGTCCGATTGAAGTGAAATTTTAGATTTGCTTTATTTTCTATGTCCTCATCAGCGTTTCTTCAAAAAAAAAACTGATTCTTTTTTGAAAAAATTGTTAATAATTGTTAATCCTATGGAAGAATTTCCTAGTTTTGGTCGGAACTTGATAGCCGTTTTCTGGGGCATCATCAGTCCGATTAAAGTGAAATTTTAGATTTGCTTTGTTTTCTATGTCCTTATCAGCATTTCTTCAAAAAATCCAAAAAATCGATGTTTTTCGATTTTTTACTAAAATAATAAAAACTAAAAAATCGAAGAACACACAAAACGTGACTAACCTTTCCAGTTGTCAAAAATAATCCAGTAATCCAAAATGGCTGATAATGCTAACATATGATAAACATATGTGTACCAACATAACAAAAAAAATCGATAATCGAATGTACACAGCCCGCGAAAATTCAAAATTCACCTTTTCTTTTGAACACACCTCGTATATCAATGAAGAAAAACAAATATTTAAATAATTAAATTTTAAACTTCTATTTTAATAAGTGTATTATATCTCTATATATAAATATGAATGTTTGTCTGTCCTCGATTTTTTCAAAAATTACTCAACCAGTTTCGCAGAAAATATCACAGTTTGTTCTTATTTGGCCTGGAAGGTTTAGAAAATAGTTTGAATGAAATCCAATATGTAAAACTGTTGCTTTAACGTTTCAAAAGTAGTATGAAAAACATTGAATCCGCCATGCTGTTTTGAGGTTAGCCCATTGACATACCACTCTGGTTAACCACAGATTACATATTCAAAAGAAGAAGGTGTTTTCGGGTAGAATATTTTTAAAATGGAAAACACAGGTAGGTTAACTTTATTATTTAGATACGTTCTAAAAAATAAATGTTTAGAATGAAATAAAAATTTCAAATCAACGTTTCTTTGATTAGAGATAGTTACTTTCGCTATCAAATCAATAATGGCACCCAAACGATAAGCAAGAATTCACAACTTCGTAACTTTATTTAAAAAAAAAATCGTAGCTAGGCCGGGTATTCTTCAGCTAGTTATTTATAAATTGAAACTCATAATTTTCAGTGGCTTCAGTTTGAAGATGCCTTTTGCAAAGTGAAACCGTTCCGACCAAAAATTAAAAAAAAAAAACTTGAAACAAGGTGTTAAGGTATTTAAATCATAAATATGAATTAGTATTGTAAATTTCGTCCCATAATAATAGTTTTTATAAATTTATATGAAATGTTTCACACTGTTATCCCCAATCTTTGTTTCCATCCTCTACATATTTTTTTTCGCTGTCTATTTACTTATAATTCCGTTAAAACCATCTATTCCGCTATCATTCAATTTCTATTCGCCGAACTCCCCCCTGGAAGACTTATACACAGCAGACTTTGCGATACACATTGATACGAAGAGGCTAACCCGGTTTTGTGTTATCTCCCACGTAAAATTTTAGAAACCATTCCATTCGCCGCCATTTGTTCTAACAATTCCAGACCGGATTAAAGCGAACTCAGTACCGTTTCAAAACCCATTTTTATTTGGTGAATTGTATAAATTGCAATTTGGGAGATCCAACCCACGTGCAAAAAAGAAACGAAAATACATCTCATCACGAAAATCTTGTTTATATTGGAGATTTTATTAAAAATATTTTTTTATATTTTTGTATCTGTCAATTCATGGTCTAATTCCGTTTTAATATGAATCTTTTGATTAATAACCCTGAGACTGAACTAAAACTAACTAACTAACCATCACGCCGTTTCCTCGCATGGGTAGGCAGAAATGACGGACCTTCAAACAACTCGATCTTGGCATACACTACTTGCTTCATTCACATTCATATATCGTCTCATACATTATCTTCTATTATTCAGACTTCTGACATGGACCGACTCAAGTATTTGATTCAGTTGTTCGTGCCATGTCTTCCTCGGGCGTCCCCAACTTCTTCTTCCATTCACATTCGCGTGATATATTCTTCTTACACTCCTTTCTTCGTTCATTCGCTCTACATGCCCAACCCATCTAACCGTCCCTTTCTTAATCTTACTCAGTACGCTCACATCAGCCTTGCATTCTTTATGAATCTCAATATTTTTCACACGATCATACATGGTTTTACCACGCACTGTCCTCAGAGATCTCATTTCTACGTCATTCAGTTTACTTTCATCCTTCCTCTGCCAATTCCATAAAATTAAATAACTAAATCTGTGGTATATTGTAGGTATATTTAAACTATATCTATTGATATATTCAAAAGACAAGGTGAATTTTGAATTTTCGCGGGCTGTGTACATTCGATTATCGATTTTTTTTTATATTGGTACACATATTTTCATCATATGTTAGCATTATCAGCCATTTTGGATTAGTGGTTTGTTTTAGACAACTGGAAAGGTTAGTCACGTTTTTGTGTGTTCTTCGATTTTTTACTTTAAAAAAAAGTGGATCACAGAATATGTATTAAATTTTGCGTTAAAAATGGAATAAAGTGCTCCAACGCACTTAAAATGTTGACTGTGGTATTCGGCGAGTGTACTTTGTCTCAACAAAGTGTTTATAAGTGGTACAAGCGCTTTACAGAAGGTCCAGAAGATGCTCATGACGATGAGCGTCCTGGAGTTGCAACCACGTCAACAAACGAAGAAAACATCGAAACAGTGAAGAAAATGGTTTTGGAAAATCGTCAAATCACTATTAGGGAAGTTGCAGAGGATGTTGGCATGTCAATCGGCTCATCCCATGCAATTTTCTCTGATGTTTTGGTCATGAAACGTGTGGCAGCGAAGTTTGTTCCGAAATCGCTAAATTTTGAGCAAAAGCAACGTCGCATTAGTATCGCTCAGGAGTTGTTGAATGACATCAACGACTATCCAGATTTGCTGAAAAGGGTCATAACTGGTGATGAAACGTGGGTATATGGTTATGACGTCGAAACCAAGGCCCAATCATCCGGAATGGAAGCGGCCAGAAGAACCAAGACCGAAAAAAGTACGCCAAGTTCGATAAAATGTGACGTTTTTGCTCACTGTTTTCTTCGATTACAATGGCGTGGTGCGTCATGAGTTCTTTATAACAGGTCTTACGGTTAATAAGGAATACTACAAGGAAATTATGCAACGTTTGCTTGAAGCAATACGGCTCAAACGATTGGAATTGTGGAAAAACAAATCATGGATTTTGCACCACGATAATGCACCAGCTCATACATCAATGCACGTTCGTGATTATTTGGCCAAAAACAACACCGTAATCATGCCTCAACCACCGTATTCGCCAGATTTGGCTCCCTGCGACTTTTTCCTATTCCCGGAACTGAAGAGACCAATGAAAGGAAAGCGTTTTGCCACAATTGATGAGATAAAGTCAGAATCAAAGAACGAGCTGATGGCCACACCGAAAAGCACATTCCAGCAGTGCTTCGAGGATTGGAAGAAGCGCTGGCATAAGTGCATTATATCAGAGGGGGATTACTTTGGATGTTCTAAAGGCACCAATCGACAGTTACGGCCGTACTTCTCAACTTTTCGAATGATCAATCTGAGGCACCGATCAGCGAACTGTTTTGTTGAGCATTCGCTCTGTTTGCCGATCTCCTACCATTTTTAATCCTAAATTGTCTGTGGAGGAACCCGCCCACCTTCGTAGATTATAAAAAAGCGTTTTGCCACAATTGATGAGACAAAGTCAGAATCGAAGAACGAGCTGATGGCCATACCGAAAAGCACATTCCAGCAGTGCTTCGAGGATTGGAAGATGCGCTGGCATAAGTGCATTATATCTGAGGGGGATTACTTTGGATGTTCTAAAGGCACCAATCGACAGTTACGGCCGTACTTCTCAACTTTTCGAATGATCAATCTGAGGCACCGATCAGCGAACTGTTTTGTTGAGCATTCGCTCTGTTTGCCGGTCTCCTAGCATGTTTAATCCTAAATTGTCTGTGGAGGAATCCGCCCACCTTCGTAGATTATAAAATAGTCCCCGCCCACTTTCATATGCAATAAAATAGTGCCTGTCCACCTTTAAGACAGTAAAATGGTTTCAAAGTAAAAACTTTGAATGTAATATTAACACAGAGGAGTTAATATTGTATGTATTATGAATACATATACAAACCAACATTTTTTTACTATATAAATAAACCAACATTATATTTCACAAACGTATGCGTTAAAAATATGTTGAAAATATAATGTTAGCTTGACTTTTGGTAATGCCGCGAAATCACATACTTTCCTACATTTGACATTTCACGTTTTTCCTCCGCGAAAAATAAGACAAAGCGTAGATTATAACAAGTAAAATAAGTTTTATTTTTAGCATACAAAACACATGTTTTGACATCCGAAAACAGAAATATTATTTTTTATTCAATATTTGAATTACATAAAATAGATCGCAAACCATGAGATAGAACAATAAGATGAACAAAAATGCTCAACTCATCCATGGTCCCATAAATTATCAGCTCATAGAGTCTATGTACCATTCAATGATACATAGACTCATTAACACTAAAAAAATAAAGCGTATGAAAAAGAAAAGGAAACAAAAAAAATCAATTACGGTTAATAACGGCTATGAGGCAAATAACCTTAAAAAAAATTACAAAAAGCATGAAATATAAAAACGAAATTAAAATATATCGAGAATATGATAACAAAAAAATTAGAAACATTTGCATGTCTGGAATTTATCGGTCCAACGTCTGTAAAAATAGCTAAATAATTTTTTTTTAAATGTGGTAAATACAGCTTTTAGAACCTATAATAATATAGGAAAAAGCCTTAAACACTCAAATAGCAGAAATCCTAGACTAAATAATAGTGGAATATACGAATTAAAATGTGACCACGCCGACTGCAAAGCTACCTATATCGGACAGACCGGAAGGGATTTCTAAACTAGATTCAAATAACATATAGGGTGTTATAATAATAAAAGCAATTTTTCAAAATTCGCAGAACATCTCTTAGTGAATAATCACGTCCCGCTTGACAACAACGAACCTAAACCCTTACATATAGAAAGAAAGGGTGTTAGATTAAATTTACTTGAACACTTGGAAATTAATAAACAAACCAATGATCCTAATATAACATTAATTAAAAAAGTAAGGAAAATTATTTATACCCCACTTCTTAGTATGTTCGCAAGACCTAAAAATACAACACATTTAAATAAGTCAATGGCAGTCAAGTCATTATAAAGAATTAAGAAAACATTCCCATTTAGTGCGGGGGGAAAACAGATTTCAAAGTACCTCACGGAATAGAAAATCTTTTGTCACAATTATTTTCTCAGTAAATCGGTTTCGCCGGTAATAAATCCTTTTAGGTACAATAAAAATTGAAATCGGGTAGGGGTAAATAGAATCATATAAATAAGTCACCTCAACGTGGCCTAACAGTTTGAACCTTAAACTACTTGCAGAACTTAATAATAACATTATTAAATTTGATTTATATTGAATTTAAAAAAAAGAATATTGCCTTTTGGTATCGTCACTTTACCGTACAAATATACGGGATAAACGCTTAAACGTGGAATAAAATGAAAATGATTTTCGATAATTTTTTGATTAAAAAACCTTTGTAACTTTTTCCAATTGTTTATCTCAGACTGGACCGTTTTCACCCAATCGCGGGCATCTTCACACTGGTATAATTTAAACAAATACTCGTACGAGGAAAATTCAAAATTCACCTTTTCTTTTGAACAAACCTCGTATGTTATGTATTGATATGGGCAATATCCTCTTTGATTGTCAAAGAAACTTTGTTCATATTTTTTTTAATCCTGGAATGTTGGACGAGTTACATTTTATTTAGCAAACGTATAAAATCGTTTTCTTTATTCGCTACGTTTCTAGTCGTAATTCGGAATTTATAATTATAAATGAAATTTATTTGCTATTTTTGTAAATAAATAGCTATTCTTTTATTTGTTTGAATGCAAACATATAAAAGAATAGTAAATATAATTTACATAGTTTTCTACGGTCACTATTAAAATTTAATTTAAAGTTTAATTAGGGGCACAGACAATTGCTTATTAATTCATGATTAATGCATCCCGAAAAGACTTAATAATCAGTTTACAATTAAACCTGTATTCAGTAGCATGTATAAATATAAATATATGAATATTTCCTATATTTATGGTATATATTTCGTCATAATAATTATATCCAGTTAATTATTGTTAAACTAACACGTTTTTCTGTTTGTTTCAGGTAAGGATAGTAAACCATATACATTTTATGGCAGCTTCTGTGACACCCAGGAGGTAGGCTGTTTTCTATTGGAATGAGGTACCGCCTACTTAATTTATTAATCCATTATTATTATTATTAATAATGACACTAAAAAGTAATTTTACTTTTATTGAAGTAATTATTAATCTATTATTCATGTTGCGAATTTATTTGTTTTATTTTATTTTGTAAAGCTCAGCCATAAATATTTAAATGTTTTTCGGTCATATTCTAAAAAAACTTAATTTTACACAATGAACAATATGGCAATATCCGAAAAAGAGTTCGTAAAAATAGGAGATTTTGCACTATAATTTGCAATATAACTTATAAAAAGACTTAAAAATTGTCCGGTTAAACGAAAGACCAAGGAGTGTTGTATTTGCGGTATTTAATTAAGTCATCTATGATATTTTTACTATGAAATTTTCGAACCAAACATGATTTTACATTACTTCCCATTGCATCGCTTTAATATTGTTGTGTTATGATATATCATTGCAGCCGTAAATAGTAAGCAATTTTTTTTTATCTTAAATTATTTTATCATTGAAGATAATATTAACAACTCTCAAAATGAAACATGAAACCGAAAAGAACAATATAACGGTAGCAACTGCGACTCGAACCCAGGACCTTGTGGTCTATCCGGGACCTGCGCTCTATTTCACTGAGCTACTACTATCGTATAGTACTTCGATTTCCAAGAACTTTCAATATCATCTTCAATTAATTCCCATCGATTTTCGGCTGCTACCTTTTTATCATGACTACAAGATTCTACCAGAATTTATTTGTAATCCTTTAGATGTTTTAAAGTTGTTAATATTGTTTTCAATGATCATGAAATATATTAAAATGATGTTTATAAGCTTCAATAAATTATTCTAAAAAAATATATTATGTTTAGGTGCAATACTTCTTGTTAAAAACTTCTAATTTTAAAATGATTCTCACGAAATAACGTCGATAACTATTAAAACACGTCAAAACGTATTTAAATTATCCTGTTCATCAATTACCTACTTACTGAATGCTAAATAATGTAAATTCTGTATCGGAATTCCGTAATCAATCAATCGCATAATAAGCCAAATCGCTTCCCTTTCATCGAGACCGTTTGACATTTAGATGAAGACAACCAACAAATTCAGTCTATCACAACATTTAGTCTCCCGCTCCAATCCCAGCCTCGTCTCTAAACCAAACAAATCTGTTATTTTTCACTCAGTAAAAACCGTAGTACGGGGGCTCAGGACGTTCAGATCAAACAACCCTCGTATAAAGGTCTCAGATCAGTGATATGAGGTCGCACCCACCTGTCTTGCCGCTACCTGAACGCCACATCTCATCCATTTACAGCAAGCATTTCGCTCCATCTCGTGAGAGTTTTCTCGGCGCTGTGTTTTCGTTCTCTTGCACAATTCAACGCCGTTTGTATGTGGGGAATGGGGACAGCCGGACTTTTGTTCGGTATAATACATAAGCTTTTCACGCTTTTTGCGGTAGGTCAAACATGTGGAACACTCCCTGGTGTTTCAACTATTGCAGTGTTTTATGTCAGTTTGTCAAAGCGAATATTTCATTTCTCCGCTCCTCCGTTTTGACGCGGTGATCTTTATATAGGAGAATTTGAATTATTCATGAACGTCACCTATTGACAGCTAGTAACTTACCTTTGAAGGCAATTTTGACCAAAAACTTGAGCACGTCAATATGTAAAAAGAAATCGAATTTTCAGAGTTTAAATCTGCTGTCTCGGAGGCCAGCCCCATTTTGTTTTTCTTTTATATGTTAAAGTGATTTTTTGTTTTGAATATGTTGCAACTTATCTTAATTTGTCGATTGTCCATTAAATAATAGTAAAATAAATACTTTGTAGAATTCGTCTTTTAATATTCTACATAATATGTACTAGTAGGTAGTCCCTACCCGGAATCGTCCAAAAATGATAAATTCATAATAAACAAAAAGTTAACTAATCATGTAATGCGTCAGCTGATGACATCTGTCCATTTATTTCTTAATTGAAAAGTGTTTTCCTTAAAACGTTTGAAAGTAAAACGCAATGGAGTAAAAATATTTTAATTATTTTTACAAACGTTTCCCTAGATTGTACATTAACCTCCTGACCGGAATTCTCGCTCTATGATTTTATAAATAACTTTGTTGAGATAGGCCGTTACGCTTTCATCTATCCTTAAAACCACATGGCAAGTGCTATTCCGTTAATTAAAAACATCGAGATCTCATTTCGCGCCTACCTATTATTCCCTCCAACCACTAATAGCCTATGGGCTCTGGCCTATATCGGTCACCCTTCCATTCGCATCAGGGCTGTTCTAACTCTATTAAATTCAATAAAGATTTTTTTACACTAAGTAAATCACATCGTTGAACAATAATTTATAAAATATGACATCTTAAAGAAGAAAACAAAAACAGAAAAAAGCTCTGCAATTTTAATGAAACTAGATATAATTGTTAGTGTTAATGCTGCTTCGGCAGACGGTAGATTTAAATAATATTTTATATTCCTTGCATTTTTTTATTGTCTGAATTATGGATTGATTCATTCTCATGTTCTCTAAATATTCTAATAAACTTCTGCTGAAAATCACAGAATAAAGCTACCAATGTCAAAACGACTCCACTAAATCTAAATCAAAGAGATATTTCCACCTTCCATGGCATTCCTTAAAACGCTCGAACAATACCTTACCTCGTTCAATTGTAGAAGTTTGGAAATATACTGTAGGTACTCGTGCTAAATCAATAGTGTCCCTGAACAATGCAATCTGGGATCAAACATGATCATTCATTCATAACTTCATAGAATTGTGCCCTTAGAGTTATGGTGCCCTCGGCGCGGAGGGCGGAGGATGGAGGGGCGGCCCTCGCCCCTGCTGAATCCCTTCAAAAGGTCGAGTCTGTGCGGACATTGATTGATGGCCGGAGTTCATTGGGAATGAGCTACTCTAGCGAACCGCAATTCTTACGGAACTCCAACCGGCGGTTTCCCCCATTCACGAAAACTTTTCAATCAGATTATCGGCAATCTGTTGGCAAATTTGTGATTAATGCACACGTCTTGTCGCCGCCCAACTAGTTAAATACAATAATGAAGCCAGTGTCAAATTTTCCGGTCGGCTTACTCTCCCGAAATGATGCCGGGGTTTCGTCACTTTTATTTAAATTACTAAAGGAGTGATTAATTACGGGTCCTCGTATTTCAGAATGAGAACATTTTTACAAGGCTTTCTATTTCGAAATAAGGCATTTTAATTAAACTTTAATTTGACCCAGCGGTGTATTATGCCTTCGGGAAGCTTTTATGCTAAATATGGATTCTCCTACATTTATTTTCCCGTACAAGTTTCTAAATTTATGCTCGTTAGTTTGATTTATTAATTTTTAATATACTTTAGTAATGTTCAAGTCGGCTGTAATATTGTTTTATGGAGAAAACATTCGGAAGTTCCGGAGAATTTCCGTCGTAAATTACAAATTTAATTGCAGTTACGTAGAAAGTTTGCATAAAATGACATGCCATACAAATTTAATGCTAACAAATTTGACATTTCTTTCACCTTTCCAATGAATAAATAAACGCTTTTGGGTTTAAGGGAACACCTGTGCCTTTATAATAAACTTTTACTCTCTACATTTTCTCTCGTCCCACTTCATACTTTGAAATCTCTTTTCCGTTTTTACCCACTCTAACTAAGCGCACGGAGTAACTTTTACGTCGTTTAAAAAAAATCACAAACGGTGGAAAGTTATCTCTGAATGTTTCGATTTGATGATTTTGACTCTTTACGACCCCTGTCAATCGAGCAAAATGAAAAAAAGCTCCGACAGTTAATTTGAATGTAAAACTCGATCTGCCAACAGTCTGTATTTCCGGAGAGTTTGAGCCTCGATAAGGTTCTTTCGATTTGAAAATATACATATTTACGGCCTCTGAAGGTTAGTTAAGATATTTTTAAATGGCCCCGCTCTTTAACGGGGATAGGGACGTCGGAGAGTTATTATTTATTAATTCAAAATAATGATAGTATTATTACGTAATACGATAAACATAATGTTTTTAAATAGAAAAATATTCATTTAATATTTTATAAATTTACATAGGCATAGCATTTATCAAAATCTAATCAGAAACATTACTTTTTTCTGACCGTCCCATTGTTTGATTTACAAAATATTTTTTAGTGGAGATAGTTTTTTAAAGTGGAGAAAAGTATGTTTAATCATTTATCGTTCATTGTTTTTTTTTTTGTAATGCTGATTACAAATCTTTGGTTACGTTTATTTACAAAAACGCAACGATAAATGATTAAACATACTTTTCTCCACTTTAAAAATCATATTTGTATTTTAAATATTTTGTAAAACATACAATGGGACGGTCAGAAAAAAGTGATATTTCTGATTAGATTTTGATAAATGCTGAGCCTATGTAAATTTATAAAATATTTAATAAACATTTATCTATTTAAAAACATTATGTTTATCGTATTGCGTAATAATACTATCATTATTTTGAATTAATAAATAATAACTTCCCGATGTCCCTTTCCCCCTTAACTATAGGAAGTTATTATCTTTTTGTGTCATAATATTTCGTATAAAAATGTTACAACTTTATTTGAAAAAATGTTTCATATAAATATGGGATTTAGTTCCTATCAGTTTCATCATCCGATTTGAAATCGGTCTAATAACCCTCGGTAGGTTAAACTGTTTTTGGCTGTGTAAGTTTTGAGCATACATTTCTCGAAACTCTGCACTTAACTCATTTCTACGAAGCATTTCTCATTTTTAAATTTATATCTGAAGGTTTTATTCGCCTACAACACGGATTTACCCTCAAAAATTTCACGCATATCTGCTGTATTATTCAAAGGCGTTTCTAACCGCAACATCACGTATGCACAACGTCCTACTTTTAGGGGCAACGCACCCCTCGCACGATCTTTGAATAATAAAATTATTAAAATTGTAGCCCCTTTCATTCATCGACGCATTAAATTTACACAAAAATATCTCCAATTTGCGGCAGCGGAACTCTATTTTAAAATACCTCATTTTAAATAACCTGAAAATGACTGTTCCACGAGAACCTTTTATCCGCTTCCTTTCATTCGCGCTAATGAACCTGTATTATGTTTTTCTTCGGTATATCTTCCGTGTAACAACTTGCTTTGCATCGAATACGGAGAACTTGTAACTTTCTCTTGTTAAGAAGTATCCTGCTACTAATTCCAATGTTCATTTTACTCGCCGTCGTTTTACCCTAATATTTTCTCGAGGAGCTGGGTCCTACTGGATATATTATCTTACATAATGTGGATTTTTCCCTCTGAAACTTAATAATGTTATTTATGTTAGCAACCGAAAAACACAGGAGTAAGCATTCCGCATTTTACCGCTGCTTTTTCATTTGATATTACCTTTCTCACCCGGAAGAAACGTGTACAATATGCTGTATTTTTATTAGAGCTCTCTGCAGTAAACTTTGCGTGAAATTTCATTCACCGCGGCAGTTTTGTTTTCGATGCAAAATCCCTACATATCCACAAAGTGTTAAGAATAGCGACTTATGTTAATATCAATTCGGTGTTTTTTTTTCATTTCAGATGGCTTTGCTTTTTCTTTTGCCTACTTGACATTTTTAACGTGTGGGTATCGAGATAAGTGGTATGAAATATATTCATGCTCGATAGACACTTTAACGCTTTATGGAAAAGAGAATGGCAGTATTAGACGTATTTACTGGATTCATACAGATCTCTTGTCACAAAGTATTATTTTGAATTGCCTCGACCGTATTGGTGCGTATTACCGCAATATCTCCGGGGGCTTAAACAGTTTTTATCGTGAACGCCGAAAAGGGTATCATTTCATTTGATAGGCTGTAAAAACACGGTCTAGTAAGGGTTAATGTATTCTGCGACATCGTTAAAAATCGCTTCCTTTTATCACAAACATGTCAGATATCCACGCTCCAGTGTAGTGTAATACACGCGATTACTGTAGGTATGTATATGTATGTACGTTTGCCCGGAAAACATAATAGAAGAGGAGAAATGTAGGAGACGGGGCTTTTGCTTTTACGAGGATCACGGGCTTAGTTTATCCCAGTAGGTGTCGGTGGAGATGGAGCCACGGTAAACTCCCTGTTAGTAGACATCTTAGTTTGGGCGACTGTCCACATATTCCATAAAAATAGGCTCAGTTCTGTAAATAGTACTAAATTCCGAGTATTTTCTCGTTACGCCGCAATCAATCTTGTTTTTCCCCGTTTTCGTGTTGAAATTGAAACGGGGAATTCCCTGAAAACGTTCTGCGTTTGCAAACAGGGTGTAAATACGGCTCAAATATAAACGTTGCGTCATTAAAATGTACGTAGGTTTTTATCACGTGCTACCGCCTTCTGTTACGAAATTTGCTGCAAATTAGTTACTCGCCGTACAAAAAACTTCCGTAGGTGCCACGGGTTGAATAATGGGAGCTTACCGTGAAATAACGCCCTCTGCTTTCTCGTTTTAATATGTTGGCCGTTCTTCAATAGAATGTAATAACTAATCTCGTGGAGCTACAATAATGGCAGGTAATTTTATCGCAATCTACCTTTAAATACCTACCCTTACCTACAAATACGTGTTTTGACGATTTTTGTTATGACTGGAATCAAAATTCTGCCACGTATCAATTTAGTGCATAAATCATATGAAAAAAAGACGCTCCACGTCAACGGCAATAGCGTAAAATGTTTTCTTTTTTTCGAAATTAAACTGAATGCTGTAGAAATGAGATCCCTGGGGAGTAAGTGTAATAAGAAGATGTATGACCGTGTGAAAAAGGTGGAGATTCGCAATGAATGCAAGGCTGATGTAAGTGTAATGGTTAAGATTAAAAAAAGGTATGCTTAGATGGTTTGGGCATGTAGAGCGGATGAACGAAGACCGCAGTGTAAGGAGAATATATGACGCGAATGTGAATGGTAGAAGAAGTTAATGTTAATCTTTGAGAAATATTTATGGTGCAGGCGAAGTCTCCATTTAATAAGTAAATAGTAAACATTTGTCTGTAAAGTTGCGGACATCCGAGGAATACATTGCACGATCAAGTTAACCACATACTGGAGTCGGGCCATGTCAAGGGTCAGAATAAAAGAAAGGTATGTAAATATGAGATGATGTATGAATGAAGGAAGGAGTGTGTGCCTAGACCGAGTTATTTGGCAGTCCATCCTCTCTGCCTAATCTTGTGGGGAAACAGCGTGATGGTTAGTTAGTTAGCCTGTCAGAAATCGTTCTACAAAGCTGATGCTCTGTTTATTACAAATACTCTTAATTAATATTTACTAAGAAATTATTTTATAAGAATGCAAGGCTGATGTAAGCGTAGTGAGCAAGATTAAGAAAGGGGCGCTTAGATGGTTTGGGCATGTAGAGCGAATGAATGAATAAAGGAGTGTAAGGAGAATATATGACGCGAATGTGAATGGAAGAAGAAGCCGGGGACGTCCAAGGAAGACGTGGCACGATCAAGTGAATCAAATACTTGAGTCGGGCCATGTCAGAACTCGGAATAACAGAAGAGAATGTATGAGACGTTGAATGAAAGTGAATGAAGCAAGAAGTGTATGCCAAGATCGAGTTTTTTGGCGGTCCGTCCTCTCTGCCTACCCCTGCGGGGAAACGGCGTGATGGTTAGTTAGTTAGTTAATATTTACTAATGATATCATGTGGCGGTTCGTAGCCAGTTTGGAATTGTTTGCTTACAGTCTGACGGATTGAGCTAGATTCTCAACGGGTACAGACTTACTCCTTTTTCATCACAAGATCCTTTCAAGTTTTCATTGTTCACGCAAATGAACATGAAGAGATCGGAAATGAGAATCGTCTTAGATTTTGATCAAGACATACTATGGGGAGAATATGATTTACTGATTCTATCTGATTTCTCCGTTATAAATTGCCAGTGGAGAGATCGTCGGCGTTAAACACAATTCCACGAAGTGCATTAAATGAGAACGATAATCAATAAATGTCTTCAAACCCGACGGATTTTATCATAAAATTTGTTAAATCATGCAAGTACTTATTGTTGTATTGTTTATTTCAATTTCATCTCTTTATATGGTCTATAAATAATGTGTAATGATGGCCTGTCCAAAAAGAGAAAATAAATGTTAAAAAACAAAAAAAAGGCCTGTCCAAAAAGAGAAAATAAATGTAAAAAAAAAAAAATAAAAATAAATTCGTAGAATATACGTAATATAAGAATAATATAAGAATAGGAAGTAATATTTGTACAGCGCCCCTGAGGTGATTTCTCACAAAAGCGGCGCTATAAAAATCATCCGATTATTATTATTATTATTATTAAACGTATTTGAGAGAGGATTCTTGAATGCCTCTCAAATATTAATGTTTAGAAACATGACACCCACTGACGTCAGAATTAATAGGGCTGCATGAAAGTATGATTTCAACAGCTGGAGGAAATGGCCACATGACACCCATTTTAGCACCAGCCTAGTTCAATGCCGTCAACGTTTTTTTCGCGTGATTTTGACTGCGGTATGCAAATTACAAAATATTTCTGAAAAAGGCCAAACTGACGAAATCTTTAACAAACTTAACATTATATCAATAAAACAATTAAACTCTAAAATATAACTACTTTGTATTCATAAATACAACAAATAAAAGGAATCACAACAATTAGACATATTATAAACACTAGATCTCAGAGTCAAAAACACATACAACAAGGAACCACAAAAACAACATTTGGACAAAAAAACTTCTTATACCATGGTACTTAACTCTGCAACAAAGTCCTGCTATCCTTTAAAAATCACAACAACCATAATATATTTAAAAATCAAATAAAACACTGGATACGTTACATAGGGAGATCTGAAATAGAAATTATATTAGCACCAAATACAGACTAATACCGAAACCACTCAACTGCACTTAAAACACCTCACATTAGAATTATTTAAAAAAATTTCATCGAGTACATCAATTTAATATAATGTAATTTTATATTTTGTAAATAAAATCCTCAGCACGAGAAATCCCAGTGAGGATCATTATTTATTATTTTGTTGTAAAAAAAAACGTGATAAAAAATATTGTTATTATTATATTATGTAAATACTCTCGCAATTTATTTTTGTAAACAAGCCGAACTTTTTTACTTAGTTGCTGTTATACTTATTTTGGTTTCTTCTCCTTGCGCGTTAGGGCATCTCTATGTATTATTAGCTCTGTGGTGATACCGAAATGGCAGTGTAATTATTATGTAAGCATAAGAGTCCTAACAGTCCTCAAAACTAAGTAATTAATTAATAATATACTAGAGACGTATGCGTATTTTGGTTTTTATACGATTTGGTTTGTTTGTCGGTCTCCATGGTCGAGGGGTAAGGCTCTCGACTACGAATCCGAAGGTCGCGGGTTCAAATCCCGGCGTGCGGAAGTAATTTTTATTAATTTGTGTTGTTTCACAAATAATTCATTTAAAAATAATATATAGTATATTTGCGCAAGTTCCAGAGTGGAAGATACTCTCAGAATCGCTCTGGTGAAAGACCACCATTCAGAATTGAAACGTTGCTTGAAATGGCTTTTATCCGTGTTTGGTGACCAGATCTGAATAGCCAGGTATTTCCCCTTTTCCCCACCTTCCTCTCCCCCTTCTCCTTCCCCTCCCCAATACCTTCAGCCTCACAACATTCCCCATTCCCCAACATGGGAATGCCATAGTCTCACTGGCTCCAGACGGTTGGGAGCAGTTTGGGACTCTTTTGCGGTATTCATGTAAAATATATATACTCGTATATTTATATATATATACGAGTATATACCTTTTTTAAAAATGATTATTTAATTTGTTTTTATTATTATTTATAAAATATCAGATTTTAAAACTGTGCATCTTTATGACTTACTGTACTTTTTAGTCTGAAAATACCCGAGGCAGGGTAAAACTGGTCCGCTCCCAAATAAATAAGTAGGAACTAAATTATAATTTTTTTTTAATCATAATATTACAATTAAATCCCACCACGGACTAACAATTTCTGAATTAGAGAGTTTAATTAATTAGTTCCTTCCGCATCACATTCAAAAGCACGAAATTCACTTGAAATTGTTCGAAAGCTAGAACCATTTGTAATAAAATTATTCTTTAGATTTGCGTTAATCTGCGATCGTCTGCGTTTGTCACCCAACTGCTTAAAATCCCATGAAATAATCGTATTAGTACAAAGAGGTTCAAATATTTTACCCGCATGGAAATACACCACACCGAGTGACGGTGTGACACCTTCACCTACAACCTACAATGGAATCCTTTACAAGAGCATTTATCATCCTTTAATACCAAGCCCCACCTGTGCGTACTTATCTATACTCCTTGTAGAATCTCAACTCCTTATCTGAAATACGGCGGACCACACTACACTATTATCCGAGTCATTCATACGGTTATTAGGGGGATTTGCTCCATGACGTTTGTAACCCACCCGCTCTTGTGGGACGCTGGGAACTCCTACTCTCTCCGTACCTGTAAAACTTATTCTCAAATACATCAACTTTTTTTTGTGTTTACGCATTATCCGGAACCATTTTCAAATGCTTGGGTTAGGTGCAATGGCTTAGATCTGTGGTTAGTAAACAACGTTACATTGAACCTAACGTAATCTTTTAAATATTTAAGTAATCTTTTTAGTGAGAAAAACGTGCATAGTCTTGTACAGCAAGAGTAATCATTGAGAATACGTTTCTGGAACAACGGAAATCGTTGACACTTTTACACGAGAAATCGCAATCGCGTCATCGCAAACCTCATTATAATATCGCTGGTAACAAACTGTCGAAGTTATTGACAACTTTAAAAGCTGTCGCGTGTCGTTCTTCGATAATATTAAAAGGGGTTGAGAATAATTTCTTTTAATAATATTAAAACAGTTTTATCAGAGGTAGTGCTCTCCCACATTCCACCTAGCATAATATAAATATGCATTTAAGTGTTTTTTTTTATGTGAATACCGCATAAGAGTCCCAACTGTCCGGAGTCAGTGGATCTATGGCATCCCCTATTGAGTCATATTGTGAGACTGGACGGAGTGGGGAAGGGATGAAGATACATTAATTGAATGGCTAATAATAGTGATGTAATCAGATCGTGAATCGTGCCAGTATCTAATTCCAATGTTCTTGGATGTTAGGGTCTGGACTAAAATGGGTTTGCCCGATGAGGGATATTCATTCTTAGATTTATTTAGATACTGGGTTTTTATAGATGTTCGCATTTACGTACGAACAATCCAGTTACAAAACTTAACGTCGCCAATGTCTACATCATATATGAATTTAGATGATTCCTAGATCTCTTATCGAAGAAACTTTTTTTTGGAATAGTATTATTAATAACGAAAAATGTAGGATAAATCTTTTATATTTCCATTTCGATTGAAGTTTAAAATGTAAGATTTCTCAACATTTAAGTGAATATCGTTAACAATACACCAGTTATTGAGTGCGTTGAGATCTTTTTAAAGCAGTTGACGGTCGGAAAAAGACTTCGTTTTACGAAAAATTTTAAGATCATCGTCGAAAAAAATGTAATCGTAGTTTAATTTTGAACCAAGGTCATTTATGAATAGTATAGTATAATAGTAGGGGGGGCCAAGATTTCATCCCTGTGGTACACCAGAAGTTACAACTATATGGGATGATTTGTACCTATTAAGGGGATGCCCATTCCTTCTTATAAATACGATAAAGCCGGCTCCTCTACCCTCCGTAAACGTGGAAGAAGCGCCAATATCTGAGGTAATCCGAAAATTTTGAACTAAACGGAATTGCTTTTCATTAGTATCATTCCAGTATACATTTAGCCATTTTGTAAAATATTTGTTAAATAATTAGAACAACGAGACAGAAAGGAGACGCACGCTTTCCCTTTAACTTTCGATGGTAATTCGATAATTTGAATCATTTCCGCTCGATTGACAACATGAGGGTCATCTAGTATTCAGTACGTCAATGCCTGAAAAACTTTTTGTATCCCCCTTGCAAAAAATAAAATAAATAATATACCGCTTTCTGCCTCGTGTGAAGACAAGATTTTAAACGGCATCGTATTGTAAAGAGTAGCAATGTATTTTAATTAAAACAAAATAACTTTGTATACATCACTTTATTAATATACAATATTACTACATGTTTCGTGAGCGATGCTCACATCTTCAGGTATCAATGTATACTGAGGTTAACAATTAAAATATAGAACAGTTAGATTTAAGTGGGGAGGGGTGGTAGGGGAAAGACAAGTAATTAGGGAATTACAATCAGGAAATTACAATAATTTGGAAATTACAAAGATTTAAGTGGGGAGGGGTGGTAGGGGAAAGACAAATAACTAGGAAATTACAATCGTTAAAGGAAGGTGACAAAGGTATAATTAAGAAATCGTCAAGTTGTTGGAATGGTCATTAGAGTAGGAAGGCCTGGTAAGTGGGAAAATATTTAATATAGGGTTACCAAAAAAGTTTTTTTGTGTATTGATTATATCAATTTTTAAATTATCGCTTTTTCTAATTTCTAGTGTTTCTAAATTATTAATTTGTGTTGTTTTGTATCCCGTATGAAGTATTTTTAATCCTGTATCTATATCAAAAGTATGATCATTTTCTATTAAATGATCCGCAAATTCCGATTCACTGTTATTTTTTAATGCTCTAATATGTTCTTTAACTCTAATGTCGAAACTTCTGGTGGTTCTACCTATATAAAATGCATTACAGTCATGACAGTTGAGTTTATAAACTCCCGATTTTTTAATACTAACATCACTATCTTTATTATTTAAAACATAATTCTTCAATTTGTGTGTAGAACGCTGGTTGAATACTAGTTGGAATATTTTTGTTTATTAATTTTGACCAATCATTATCTACAAATAAAATTCGACGCCATTGTTT